>LZPO01066312.1:258569-272683 GCA_001675575.1 Neotoma lepida | reverse complement strand
TGGGAGTTTTTGCCTGCATGTGTGTATATGCACCATGTGCATGCCTGCTGTGTCTTTGTGGAGTTTTGAAGAGGGTGTCAGACTCCCTGGAGCTGGAGATAGGTGATGGTGAGCCACCACATGGGTGCTGAGAGTCGAACCTGGGTCCTTTACAAAAGCAACAAGTGCACTTAACTCTCCATCTCCAGCAAACAGCGGTTTTTAGTNCAGTCATGACTTAGATTAGTCATAGTGGCGGTAAGATAGCTAGCTGGTGGCTGAGAAAAGCAGTGGAGGTTTCTTGCAGTAAGCTGCGAAATCGGTGACAAAGGCCTGCCCTGGTGTCAATAGCAGATGAGATATAAGGGACATCACCTTCTTTAAAGTGAGTCCCAAGGAAGATGGCATCCAGGAATGTCACTTTCAGCATCTGTCCCAAGTCACTGGATTTTTCAATTTGCACTGTGCTAATTCAGGGTAGGTAGGGCAAGAGTTCCCTCTTGGTGGGCATTTGCTGCGGAGTGTGGTGTTTCTCCTGTCTNTACACAAATTCATCATTGGTATTAGAGAGCGACAGTGGACTTGGGGGTTTGTTCTCAGCAGCACTGAATGCCGTGAGAGCATGTTGGAACACATTGTAGCAGCAGCAGCCTGGGAAAATGGGCTCCCAGGATCTAAGGTGGAATCTGCAAGGTGTTTCAATAGGATATTCCATATGCCTGGGTGCCNTTAATATTTATTTGTATTTCTATTTATACTGGGGGGTTGAGTTTATGGCCACATGCATGCTGGGATAGTGCTCTTAAAAAAGAAAAGAAAAGAAAGAAAAAGCAAAAGAAAGAATTTTATTTTGAGACAAGGTCTTTCTGAGTTGTCCAGGCTGGCCTTGAACTTACAATCCTCCTGCCTCAAGCTCCACAGTAGCTATACTTTGGGCATGCACCACTGCATGGCTCCTAATGCTTTTCAGTCCGAGCACTGGTGCTGATCATTGCCTTACTCAGGTAAAGGGGGCTCTNTTGCCACTGTTTCTCCACCTTCCCCCTTTAATCAGATGACTCTGTTGTTGCCTTCTTCCTGGGAGCTGATGTGGAAGAGGCAAGAGTAAAGCATGTCCCACAAACCCACTCAGCAAGCTCACCTGGTTTCTTCCTGACTGGCTGCCTGTCAAGTTGTTTAGCTGTGCTTAAGACAGCCCAACAGCAACAGGACCTCCTCCATTGCCCCACCAGGGTTGTGGCTGCTGGTCATTTNCTTCTGGAAATTCTCCCCAAATGATAAGTCTCGGGTGGATGACTTATGAGGTACCTACAGGCTGGATTATGGAGGGTTCCCCCACCGACAACCAGAGAAGTAGGTAAAGACTGGCCCAGGCCTCTCAACCTGCAAAGCCTGCTTTGCANTTACCTAAATGGTAAGATCAAAGCATATAGCTGAGAATTCTGACAGTGTCTAGTTTTTTAAAGCCAGACAACAAAATAGCTTAAATGCAATGTAAATTTCCTTGCAGGACGTAGAAAACATGTAAAAGCATTGAAGGAGAAACTGAACATCTAAACAGCCTGTCTTAGACTCGTAACTGTGCAAGCGGAATGCTGTTTTAGAGAGATTTAACAGCAGTTACCGGATGAGCCTAATGAAAGCAATTCAGGGCTAGTGCTTTTGAAGTGACCTTTCCGGGTTCTTAAAGCATGCCTTCAGCATTTGAGAAACTTATGTGGGAAAGGAGCCACGGGGAAGAGGCAGGGTTCTCTGTGTGGTACACTCTGCAGCCCAGTGAAGATTTGCAAGTCAAACCTCATTTGCCTCTAATTCTCAGAAGAGGCGTCACAACCGATTACTTCAAGGTGAAAAATTCTAAAGATGCTTGGAAATTTCTTCGATTACACCATGACAAAGAAAACAAAGCAAGGNAATAAAGTGGGACTTAAAACTTTGACTGCCATGTGAATGTGCAGGGCTTGACACATCTAGCCATTCCAGAGAGGGACCATCACGCACTGTCCCAGCGAGCCCCTTTGTGGCTGGGCTAGTTTGATTCAATATGCTAATGTGTGTTAAATGGGCTCATTCAGACCTGGTCCCTAGCTCCTAGCTAACTCCCCATCCAGCTGGGCGTATAAGACACTGTGACACCAAGAANGGTACATGCCTTTAGTCCTAGCCCTGGGGTGGTTGAGGCAGGAGGATCAAGTTGGAGGCCAGCCTGGGCTACATTGCACAGTTCTGTCTCCAAAAGGAAAAGAAACAAAGGACAGTGACACAAGTAAACATACAATTGCAGATGGATAATTTGGTTTTCACTTCATTGCTCCAAGACGGTTACACGTGCTCCATCTATTACATCTGGACTTCAGCTGGCAGGTGAGGAGAGAGCGTGCAGCCGGCATGCCCCACACTTGAAGGTTGCATTTCCAATGCATCCCTTAGCCAGAAACTGGGTTGCCTGGCCTCATCTAGTTACAAGNAATGTTAGGAAATGTGGCCTTTCTTCTGGTCANTGTGGCTTGAAACACCTTCATAAACACATGAATCATCNTGAATACATAAATAAGCACCAACCATGGTCATAAATGCAACAAGTGATGGCATTGGCCTCCCTTGGGAATCTGTGAGGTGTTTCAACATTTGCCTTAGAAACAGCTGGCTTGAGATTTCAGAATCTGTGACTCTAAGTACAAGAAACTGTTCAGGTGGGGCTTCTTTTCACCAACACANTTNCAGCTGAGGGGGACAAATGAACCTGTGGNTGNAAAGAGCAGTACAGCNCTGGCCTCTCCAAGTGGAGGCANGAAAGCATCCCCTGTCTGTCCTGAGGTCCCCGTGGGCCCTGGCCTTTTCCTCCTGTTGACCTAGAGGCGTGGAACCCTATTCCTAGCCGTCTTCTCCTGCACACACTCACATCTACCATCCCTTCCAGTCTCTCTCTCTCCAAATCACTTGCTGAACTGCACAGTCTGAGTTCTGTTGTTTTTGTGTGGTAAGGATTTTTGTTGTTGTTTGAGACAGTGTCTCATGATGTGGCTCAGGTTAANCTGGAATTCACTATATAACCAAAGCTGGCCTTGAACTTACAATCTTCCTGCCTTGGCCACAATGCTGGAGTTATAGGAATATACACCACACCACACTTGGCTCTGAGTTAGACAGTCTGAAGCTCAGTTTTTAAGTTATTCATTATTAATGTGTGTGTGTGTGTGTGTATGTGTGTGTGTGTGTGTGTGTGTGTGTGAGGCGAGCACGAATGTGGAGGTCAGGGGAGAGCTTTGTGCTCTCAGTTCTCTTCACCTTTATGTGGCTTCTGGAGGTCAAATTCGGGTCCCCAAGATGGCTCTGCAAACACTTATACCTGCTAAATTGGTCTTTTACTGTCTCATTGGTCCTTAACTCAAACAAACAAAGAAACAAACAAATAACTTAAAAAACTATTTTTGTCTCGACCAAGGTTTCACTAGGGCCTTGAATTCCTATGCTCAAGTGGTTTTCCTACCTCAAGCCCTCCAGTACCAGGGCTACTAGCATGTTACCATACCTGGTGTCTCAGTTAGGCTTTTTATCACTGTGATCAAACACCATGACCAAAAGCAGCTTGGGGAGGAAAGCATTAATTCTCTTTTACTTCCATGTCACACTCCGCCAAGGGAAGCCAAGGCAGGAGCTCAGACAGTGCAGGAACCTGGAGGCAGGAGCTGGTGCAGAGGCCTGAAGGGTCCCTGTTTACTGGTTTGCTCCCTGNGGCTTGCTCAACCTGCTTTTTAATAGAACCCAGGATCACCAGCCCAGGGATGGCTCCACCCACAATGCACTGGGCCTTCCCACATAAATCACTAAATAAGAAAATGCCCCACAGGCTTGCCTACAGCTTGATCTTGTGGAGGCATTTTCTCACTTGAGGCTCCCTCCTCTCAATGATGCTAGCTGTGTCAAGTTGACATAAAACCAACCAGTACACCTGGCTCATCTTTTTTCTTGCCAGTGCCACAAGCCTATACTTGAAACCCTTGTGATTTTTATTAAAAATCACAGCAGAAAGGAAGGAAGGAAGGAAGGAAGGAAGGAAGGAAGGAAGGAAGGGAGGGAGGGAGGGAGGGAGGAAGGAAGGAAGGAAGGAAGGGGAAAAAAGGGAAGAAAAAAAGAAAGAGATAAGGGTCAGACACACAAAATGATGAAAAAGTATGAGGCTCCAAACACGTCAGGAGGCAGGGCAGCCATGCTCACAAGGACACTAGCCAGCAGCCCTCTAGCTCAGGTCCTCCTGCATGGCTCCCTGAGCCTCTAGAATGATTAGCAGGGTCTGTACTTACTGAAGTGAGAGTGGTGTCTCTGGAGCCATCTGAGTGCCAGCCTGTCCTAATCACAAGGACCAGGCTTCTCAGGAGATGTCAGATAAATAATTTGACTTCATAAAGTGGCTTCTTTGGACCTCCATGGGCAGACAGACACTCTTACAGAGGTTGGAATTTAAAGAGGGAAGGAGGGACCCAGAACAGAAGGACATGGTAACAGACAGCAAGGGATCACCTACCCAAACGGACAGTCCCTTCTGCCCAAATAACCAGAGCAGGGCTGGGTCAGAGCAGGAGACTTTGGGTCATTCAGGTGATAGGTCTGTCTCCCAGAAGATCTTTGTCAGCTTGGTAAGCAGAGCCCAGGTCACTTCAGGGCCCTTCTGCCTGTAACCAGGGGGCCATGCACATGCCTTTTCTGTTCTCTGTGTGGTGGTCTCATGCTACAGATGCTGGGGTTGCCCAGCTGACGTCCCCCAAGGCTGCCTGTCACTCAGTGAGGAGCAGCCTGCAAAAGGTCAGATTTTTCAAATTCTCAAGAAAAGCCAAAGATCGGGATGGCAATGTAACTCTCTGAATTATATACACAGACAATTGTTTCAAATGTGGAAAGCAGGGCATGGACCCTCGGAGGAAAACAAAGGAGCCAGTCCTGCCCATCCTCAGGCTTGGGGGAAAAACTCTGAAGCTGAAGTGGGTGGGGCTGTGGGAAGGATGGAGCCCTACTCCTATCCCTGCCCCTGCCTTCCCTGGGTCTCCTGTGAGCAGGCAGACTGGCGAGGGTGGAACAGGGAAGAGTGAAGGGAGGCCAGTGGGGACGTGGTACTCACCCAGCTTCTCCAACAGTCGGGACTTGTGGTCTGGAAGTTCGTCACAGGGACTGACACTGGCGGTGGGTTCAATACACCAGGCTTCCTGCCTGACATTCTAACTCTTGTAACCTGAGCAGCCACTTCCTTAGATCAGTCTTGCTATATGACCCTCATCTTACAGATGAGTGGACTGAGAACAGAGAGATTGAATCACTTGCCCAAGGTCACACAGCCAATGGTGGAGCTATCTGTGCTCTTTAGGGCTAACCCTGGGTAAAACAGGACTCTCAGTTTTGGAGGTTAATTGTGGGAATCCCGGAGAAAGAGGAACCAGAAGGTTGGAGAGAGATGTAAAATGGCCTGATTTTTTTTTTTAACAAAACATTTATACTAAAATATGTTAGTACAAGCGGAAAGATGGTGGTGCACACCTTTAATCCCAGCACTCAGGAGGCAGAGGCAGTCAGCTCTCTGTGAGTTTGAGGCCAGCCTGGTCTACAGAGCAAGTTCCAGGACAGCCAGGGCTGTCACACAGAGAAATCCTGTCTCAAAAAAACCACAAATGTATGTGTGTGTGTGTCTGTTAGTACATAAGAAGAAACCGTAATACAGTGATTCACCTGCATACCCTCCACCTTGCTTGCCAAGCAGAGACACCCCCCCTCCAAGTATGACCTGCTTCGCTCTTCATTTCACCTGTGTGGATATATATTTTTGTTGTTGCTGTCACATCCATGGTATCCATAAGTACCATGTCATATAGATGAGTGAGTTCTAAAAATTTGTATAAATGNCATTATGCTTGACGTAACCCTTAGAAACACCTGTTTTCTTTTTAACTTGTGTCTCTGAGCCTNAGAGATTGATCTATGTGGACACACATAGCACATGTCCATTATTTTTATTGTGTTTTTGGTGTTGTGGAGGTTTTGGTTTTTTGAGATGAGGGTGTTTGAGCAGAATGCCCTCAAACTCCAGAGCACACACGATCCATTCCAGCCTCAGCTTCCGGTGAGCTGGCAGTGTGCGCTACTGAACTCCACTTCTGCCTTCCGTTCATGTTTTTATTTGTTTAGTGCAAGGGCTGGAGGCCAGGGCCTTGTGCAAGCATGCTTGGCAAACGTTCTACCACTGAGCTTCATGTCCAGTCTTGCCCATATTATTGAAGCTTAATATCTAATCAAGAAGGCCCACAGATCTGCACGTTCAGCTCAAGGACTTTGTGGAGTGCTTACACTAGTACAACCTTCTCACAGCCTAAGGAAAATAACTGAGGGTGGAAACGAGCCTCTGGCGATAGAGTGATTTCCTGGACTCACCAAGGCCTGGGGTCAGTTCCCCAGCATGGCACACAGTGGGAGTCACAGTGCATGCCTGTAATCCCAGAGCTCTGGAGGCAGAAGTAGGAGGACAGGAAGCTCAGTGTCACCCTGAGGGACTACAAGGTAGGTTCCCTGATAGGCGGACAGATAGGGAAAGGAGCCTTGACTAGGGAATAAAGGCGGTGAACTTCCAGGATGCCCGGCTTCTTCCTCACCCTCCTAACCTGAGACAAAAACAAAGGACTGGTGGGCTCTCCTCCCCAGCCTCCTGCCTGTGGACAAGAACATATTTACTAAAGCTGTGGACACACCAACCTCTCCGTCTTTGTTCAAACCAAAGAACCCTAACCTCGGGGAGGAAGACTGTCAAAGACCCTTAAAACCCAGCGCCTCGAGGAGAGAGCAGGCTTGGCTTGCTGAGTCCCCACCCTGCTTCACAGAGGGTCTTTCTCCATGTGTGCCTTGCTGTGTGTTTCTTCACCTCTAATTCAAGTTTTTCTCTGAACTTCCTGCCACCCCTGTCCCCCTACTGCCGTACACCCTCCCCCACTCACCCCACCTCTGTTACCTGTCTCATGTTTCAAAAAAATAAAAATAAAAGTAAACCTAAGCCTAATGTTATCTAAAATAACTTTGTAGCGCTAACGAAATGAAATGGATATTCACCAACAGGTCAGTTCCAGGATTTAGAAACTCCCTCATAGCCCACCTCATGGTCATTCACTTTCATTGGGAAACAGTATTCCATGGTAGGAGCACACCGCACCTTTTAATCACGTTGCTTGCTGCTAAACTCTGAGGAGTTTGCACTTCCTTCACAGTGCTGCAGGGGTGCACACCTACGGCTCACTGAGGGTGGGTGTGCCATCTCTGGCCTTACACAGCCTTACCTCATGGCTCACCTGTTCTGCTTGCAAAGCAGGATGTGAAAGTTGCTCCTTCTCCACAGCCTCATGGGGCTCAGAATTGGAAGGTTTGCTGTCTCCTAATCTGAAGAGTGGGAAATGGTCTCTCGCTGGGATTTGAATTTGTTTGCATGTCACTGATGAGGTGGAGCATCTGCTTATGGGATTTTCAGGGATCCTCTTTTCTGAATCTATTATTCATGTCTTTGTCAGGTTTTTTTTCTATTGAATTGTCTCCGTGTTTACTGATTTTTAAGGACTTCTCTATCTATTCTAGATGCATTTCCCATGTCAGCTTTTCTTGGCCTCAATTTTCAAAAGAAGGTTCGTGTTATGAACTCGAGGCTACTGAGTGTGATATGAACTTCTAGTGAGATTCTAGAACAGGTCAGTAGGTGGATGATTGGGGGCCACTGAGCATGAAGTCGTGATCGTTGGGAGGAATCTAGATTACCAAAAACAAGTCACGCCAGACTCTCTAGCTTGTCTTGGAAAGGCTCCAGTTGCCAGCCACCACCATTTGAGTGACACTCATGAATTATGAGCCACATGGTGCTGCATGTGCATCATTTCATGCGGCCTGGGGGACTAAGATGCTCACCACCCTCACTCTGCAGAGCAAAGGAGTGCCATTGGCTGGTCAGCAGTGACTGTGGANGGTTCCTGGGCTGCAGAGCAGGGAGACCTGAGGTATTTGTGGTGAGATTTCTGTGAGACCATAACCCTGGCCTTGCCATAGAGGAAACATTGAATTGTAGACATCAGATAAATCAGTTACTACTACTGTGTCCTGTGAATCCCACAGGAATTTTCTGGAGACGTTCACTAGGGCTGGGTGCTGACTCATTCAACAGGCTCATTGCTTTNTCTAAAAGGGACAGAGGTGGCATGAAAATCATACGTGTAAGTGGCTCGAAAGTGAATTTGGGGAATAACATCTGTAACCTAGATTTAACCTAAATGAGAATTTCTGGAGCTACATCAAAAGGGTCCGACTCATTACCTCATCTCCTCTTTCCCATCACCAAAACCCCTGCTAGGGAAGAGTTGAGAGGGCCAGGCAGCCCTAAGAGGCTGGGGCATCCCCCGGGGGGGGCGGGTGCTGAGCAGTGGGAGACAGAGGCTGACCAGGCCGGGTGCAGAGCCAGAGGAGCATCTGTGTTCAAGGCCAGCAGGAGCTGGGGAGCTGGAGGGAAGGGGATCCCCTGGAAAGGGAGCTGGGCTGGTCACTGCACATGTAAGATGCCCCATGTACACCAGGGCAGGCTTGTCCAGCAATCCCTTATATGAGACAGAGTAGAGAATATCCACACACTTAGGCCAGGCTGATGAACACGCCTATAATTTTATCCCAATTCCTTCCACTACATGTCAGAAGGACAGTCAAGGATGGTGTCGCAGAAGCACAAAGTCACACAGGAGGCAAGGTGTCAAGTGGCTGACTGGCAAGGATGAAGCTAACTGAAAGGTGAGGCTAANGGAAGGATTTTCCTGCTTACTCTGAGCCAAATAAGCCACGGAAGTTTCCTAACTATTCCTCATACAGGGAAGGGGAAAGAAACGTTGGAAAAGCGTGTCAGAGCCAATTTTCCTTCTCGTTGCCTTCAAGTCACACAAGTGATGAGTATTCGTGGTCATTTTGGGAAAATACAGTGAAGAAGGAAGAAAATGAAGGTTTTCCACGTGTGTCCATACGATGCAGTTGGTGCTTTGTGGTCTGCTGTTGTCCAAATGCTTGTGTGACCCCTCTCACACTGAAACTCAACCGCAAGGTGGCACTACTGAAGTACCCTTTGGGAGCTTCGTGAGTCAAGAGGGTGGTACTCTCACCAGGGGTAGGCTCCCTTATAAAAGACGTGGAGTGTGTCTCTTCTGCCACAGCAGAACCCAAGAGGAAGATGACTGTCTAAACCAGGANGTAGCTCTCACCAGGTACCAGATATGTGGACCTTGAATTTCTTTGGTTCTCAAAACAGTTGTTCAGNAGCCTCTCAGCCNGTGGTGCCTTATTAGATAGAGTAGCTTGAGTGAGTCTAACACTGTCTCTTGTGGAGACTCACCCACATTCTTCAGCCTTNTAAGGTGTCATGGCTATGCAGCATTCCATCACAAGGCTGTTTTGTAATTTATATAGTAGATCCATGTTGTTCAACATACACGAACATAAATCCTGAGATTCAATCTGGACGTTATTCTAGACAAACAAGCGCCAGTACTTCAGCTCTGCCCTGAGGTACTCTGTCTGGAGCCGTAAAGTCAGCTGCATGCTGGAGCAGTCCCTAGGTGCTGGGAGCAGGTGTGCCAGGTGACAGGTCTCCAACAGCTTGCTCAGCTGTCAGAGGGAGTGGTCCCCTGAGGCCATCAACAGGGAGCTGTGTGCTGAGCTACTCAACTCTTCAGTTTCACCCGAATTTCCAGGCAGTTGTCCTCATACTTGGACCGTACCCTGGGGTACCACTGTCCCCGCCCCTCAGTCTTCAGAAGAATGCCATGCCTTTGGTGTCTTTCCTGCACCAAAGTGTTTGTGTTAACAGAAACAAACTCACCCTAGGACAGTGCTTGCCTAAGCACACCCTCTCCAGTTGCTGTTTCCAGATTCTAGTTTTCTTGCTTTATTATTTCATTTTCTTATTTTTGGGTGCCAGGGATGGAATCCAGGCCCTTCTACACGCTAAACACATGCTTTACCACTTAGCTACCTCAGTCTTTTCCCTTGACACCCACGGCTTATNGAAGCTGTGTGGTCTAGCTCTGGCCTCCCAGTCCTAGCCTTCTTCCTTTACCAACAGCTTGTCATCCCCTCTATTAAAAACAAACAAGCCTGGATCTGGCAGCTCAGGCTGACATATTTCTCCTCAATGTTTTCACACCCACGTGAAGAGGTCAGTCCACACCAGAGCTTCTCCGTGCCTGTGTTAGTTTCTTAGGGGCTGCTCTAAGAAATTTCTTAAAATTGGGCACCTTAAAAATCTGTTCATTGACGGTTGTATAGACCAGAAGGCCAAAATCAAGACATGTGCAGTCCTGCTGACGACATGGGGAGAATCCTGCCTTGTCTCGTCCACACGGCCTGGGTTGTGGCTGAGGAATGCCTGTCTCTTCAGGGGCCTTCTCATATGGGCCTTGCCTTTTTATCCTAAGGACTTTAATATACAATATGATGCTATAATATTATCGTATAGGAAGCTGAACTAGAAGGATGGTAACTCCAAGGCCAACCAAGGATACATAGTGATACTGTGTCTCCAACGACTAGGTGTGTGTTGAGGGGGTGGGGGCAGGTTTAGAACTGTTTTCATTTAGAAACTGTTGGCTAGCTTTCTGTCACTGGGACAAGATACCTGAGATCATCACCTTAAAGGGGACAGGGCTTCAGTCAGGGTTTCTTGGCCTTCTGCTTTTGTCCTGTGCTGAGACAGCACCTCATGGATGAAGTGTGTGGAGGAGGCCTGTTCTCATCCTGGCAGCTGGAAGGTAAAAAAGAGAGAGAAAGGCACCAGGGTACCAACATCCCCTTCAAGGGCACAACTCAAATGACCAAACTCCCCTCCACCACACCCCGCCTAAGGTTTGACCACCTTCTGACAGTGCCACAGGCTGAAGAACAAGCCTTTAGCACACAGGCCTCTGAGCAACACTCAAGATCCAAACTGGAGCAAACGCCTACCTGGACAGTTCAGGCTGATGGCATTTCCAGATCTTTCACTTAATTCTATCTGCAAATACTCCTTCTTCAAGGAAAGGCCATAGTCACAGTTCCGAGGTCTAGACACGTGCTGTAGGTGGTACCATTGGCCCACTTTGTGCTCCATCCCAGTTCCCTCCTCAGCCACTCCAGTCTCTCACCATCATTGTCCTGTCATAGTTATCTTCTCCCCTGTCTTAGTTCTATTGCTGTGAAGAGACACTATGACCTGTCTCTTATACACATCTAGATGTGTATAAGAGACAGGGCCAGAAGAGGGCACCAGATCACATTACAGATGGTTGTGAGCCACCATGTGGTTGCTGGGAATTGAACTCAGGACCTCTGGAAGAGCAGCCAATGCTTTTAACCTCTGAGCCATCTCTCCAGCCCCAAAAGATGTGTAGCCCAGGCTGGCCTCGAACTCGTGATCCTCCTGCCTATGCCTCCTTTAGCAAATCCTACAGGCGTGCGCCACCACAACTCTTATAAAGGAAAACATTTAATTGAGGTGGTGGCTTTCAGTTTCAGAGGTTCAGTCCNTTATCATCATGTCAGGGAGCATGGTGATGTGCAGGCAGAAATGGTGCTGGCTACATCTTGATCAGAAGGCAACAGGAAGTGGACCGGCTCACTGAGCATAGCTTGAGCATATATGAGACCTCAAAGTCCACCTCCACAGTGACATACTTCCTCCAACAAGACCACACCTACACCAATATGGCCACACCTCCTAATAGTGCCACTCCCTTTGGGAGCCATTTTCTTTCAAATCACCACATCCCCCATCTCTAAAATTTCAGTCTCAAGCATCTTTCTATCACTACCTCCCTCCCTCCCAGNTCTCCTGTACTCTAGGACCCTATTCCAAGAGCTCCGATGGGTCAATGTCACTGCTTTTGGCGGATCCATCTCTTCCTCCTTCCTTAGTGCACTCTTTGCCCATTCTGACTACGAGATCCACTTCTGTGGCTACTGCCTGGTGGACTCCCTCACTCCCTTGCTTCCTGAAGTCCTAATCACTGAAGGTCAACCAACCACACATACATAGTGAGACCCTGTCAAAAACCAAAACCAACAACAACAGCAGCAAAACTGTTGTGTTGGGGGCGACTTGGGAAATGGCTTTATTGGTAAATTGCTTGCCTTGCAAGTGTGAAGACCAGTGTTCAGCCCTCAGAGCATACCTTTTTTTTTTTTAAAGGATAGCCAGTGGTGTATGACTGTGATCGCAGAACTGGGGATATAGACAGGTAGATCCCTACAACTTGCTGGCCAACCAGATGAGCCTAATCAGTGAGTTCCAGGCTAGTGAGAAGCCCTGTCTCAGAAANCAAGTATGGATGAAGCCCAAGGTTGACCTCTGGCCTGTACAAGTATGCATACACTTATGTACCCCCATACACACAAACATGCACACAACCATTCACACGTAAGAGTCTAAAAACTTTTTTAAATGCAAAGGGCACATTTCTAATTTTATCATAATTTAAGACTCTGATTTAAAAGCTTTTTAACAGTTTCTGGTCACTGACAAAATGCCTGAGATAAGGAACTGCAGTAGAGACAAAGACTGATTTGGACTTAACAGCCTTGGAGTTTNCAGTACCTGGTCTCTTGTCCCATTGCTTATTGGGCCTGTGGTGGAGCAGTGATCTAGGGGAAAGTGCCTCCAGCTGCCCTTGAGGTAACTGACCACAACAAGTCACATGGCTGGGTGAGTGACTTCACTTTAAGTTCATGACCACAAGTCTCCAGTGGATGTGACCTAGGTACTCAGGTATTTCCATTATGGGTCTCTTTTCCCATCAGAGGGTTCATACTTTTCCCTCCCATCCCCCACAAAGATGACTGGTGTCCNGCTTCACACACAGTTGAGAAAATACATGCCATCAAGGTNCAACTCAATTCCCTTCCCACCTGCACACCTACTGACANATTGACACCTCCACCTGTCTAGTCACACTACAAGCATTCTGCTCCTTGAAAATCCATCCCTCAAAATGACAGCCCAGGTGAGTGGCAACCACGACGGGGCCATCGATGCCCTGGATTCATGCGCATGACGAGGCCTGCTACAGGATAAGCATGAAATGTTTGCCAAATTAAGAATATTCTTCTTCCATGTACGTCTTTTCATTCTGCCATCAATATCTTCTCTAGAGGGTTATTGTCACTCACATACCAATATGTGGGATTAAACAAAGTCTGCCTATGTTTGCCCCACCCCATGCTCTTCCTCTCAAGCTCTACACTGCTTCAGAGCAAAGTTCTCCAGACTAGTCCAGAGCATGCTGTCATTGCCTCTCTCCTGCACCTACTTCCCACTCTTTTTGTCTGCTCTTCGTTTCCATGTCCAGCTTCTGGCTTCACTGGTCCTCTAAAGTTCCTTTGTCATGGTTATCCATGACCTCCACGTTGTCAAACCTGATTTCATTCAAGGTTGCCACCTCTAAGGTGAAACACAGCTGCCCACTCCCTTTCCTCCAAGCTTTCTTCTCACTGGTCTGTGGTTCAATAAATGTCATGCTTTTCTCCCTATCCCAGCAAACACTTGTAACCAGTCCTGATCACTGGGTCACCCTCCCCAGAATCTCCACACCAACCTACATTCTTCCCTAGTCATTTGTTCTTGGAGTTTACATCCCTGGNTTTAAAGGCCATCCACTTGCTGAAGACATGTTAATCCACTCCTTCAGTTGAGTATCTCTGACCTCCTGACTTTCAAACCATCCAAATACAGGTTTGGTACCTTCACTGGATGTTTCAGAACAACTCAAACTTAACATTTCCTTAATGTTACACTTGATCCTCACCCCTCAAACCAAAAAAAACAAAAAAAACAAAAAACAAAAAACAAAAACAACAACAAAAGAAAACTCCCTCTCTCAAGCTTAAGGATGGTGCACTTATCTCCATTTCAATATGTCTCAAGGCCACCAAGTAGCTTCATCCTATGGGAGGGTTGTGTTAATCCCAATGCCTAGAATAAGACCACAATTTGAGCTGAATTTGAAGCAAGCTTGNTTTTTATTGGGGTGCACCCAAGAGCTGNCTAGCAACTGCCTCCTAAGTCNGGTTAAACAGAGCAGCCCCGACTTCACCTCTTGGGCCCCTTTTAAGGA
>LZPO01066312.1:231756-242032 GCA_001675575.1 Neotoma lepida | reverse complement strand
CAGAAGAGGGCACCAGATCTCATTACAGATGGTTGTGAGCCACCATGTGGTTGCTGGGAATTGAACTCGGGACCTCTGGAAGAACAGTCAGTGTTCTTAACCTCTGAGCCATCTCTCCAGCCCTTGGTCTTCTTGTTAANGCTACATAGTTTTTAAGAAAATGGATCCATCCCTGTGGTGGTGTGGGAGCGCAGAAATTCCTNNTCATGTCGGCCTTCATGGAGAATGGTTTTGACACTCACTGAATCTGCCTGCACAGGACTGCTCCAAACAGCACATGAAGATAACGGTGGGTGAAGACAGCTTCTGCCTTGTGTTCATCCCTGGAAGTGGAGCCTGTGTGAGAATCCTGTAACTTAGACAATGCCACNCTAGAAAGCCCACACAGGGGCAAGATGGTCACCAGTCCCAGGGTGTCTGGGCTTGAGTCCAGTCCCACCATTTGGGCTTCCTAGGTCACGGGTACTGAGACCATTCCCAGCAGGCCCAGCGTGAAGCTCTGAAGTATGGAATTTATAACCATTTTCGTGGAACACAAAATCTTGGAGGAAACTGCTACAGGTGATAGTTAATCAGACACCTCCATGTCATCCTCGGAAGATGACCTATGGACTATGATACTCTGTGAAACACACACATTTCAGAATATTCTGTGATCTCAGTTGCAGGCAGTCACTCTGTAATTTGATGCTCTGGTTGTTCCTTATTTGGCTAATGGAGCCTCTGGAGATTGGTTTCTGGGTCTTTTGATGTAGTTTTGGTAGTCTTTCATAGCTCACATGTATTTGGTGTGACAGGATGGTCCAGCCTCATCTTACACTGGGATTATCCAAAGGTCCAGGGACCCCTGCTGTCTGTTGTGGGAAATGTTTGCTGTGNCTGCCTTGTCTCGGAGATTGCTTCTAGCCTCCTCAGTGGACAGACCAGGTATGCTAACGCCTTGTGATTTCACACTGAGAGTTCCAGTTGAACTCAGAACTCACATCTGACTTAACTTTCTTGTCTTCCGTCTGCCTTCCCTTGGACACTGGACATGGTTAACATTTCTCTGGCGAGCTTACAAGCTCTAGCACATCGCTCTTCTGTATTTATTCTCTTTTTTCCTTAAGAACTTTGCATGGACGTTGACCTTATTATCCAATGGTTCCTTGTCAAGCAAAATTAGTTTCTAGTATATTTTAGAAGGAGGNACAGTCACTTTCTCTCTTCACAAAGCTTTCTGGATCTCTCTCACCCTCCATTTCCTGCCGCTTTGCTTGGTGCTGATCATGTCCCCCTATTGTGAGCTGTGACTGTTACTGCCTGGTCTGTCTTGTGGCAGCTGGTACCCCAGCTGGATCACTCCAGCTCCTCTTGATTGTTCTCTGGGTGAACTGCTGTGGTTGTTTCCGAGCTTGAGGTGAACCTCTGGCCTGCACTCATTACTGGACAATTCAGCCCCTCTGGACTGCTCCCTCAGCTTACTGGGGACCTCCTGAGAGTTATTCTGAGATCTGTTCACACAGCGCTGAGGGACTTGCTCTTGCTTGCTTTTTAGTGTAAACTTCTTTAGTGGCTTAACTTCTGGGCTTATTGTAAAAGTACTCATAGGTTTTGGGGTATGCTTAGTTTTATTTATTTATTTATCTGTTTATTTATTATTTTTAATGCTGGGGATGGAATCAAGGCCTCACACAAAACAAATAGGTCCTTTACCACTGAGTTACAACCCAACCCCATTTTTTCTTTTTTTTAAAAAAATTTATTTATTATGTATACAGAAGAGGGCGCCAGATCTCATTATAGATGGTTGTGAGCCACCATGTGGTTGCTGGGAATTGAACTCAGGACCTCCGGAAGAACAGTCAATGCTCTTAACCTCTGAGCCATCTCTCCAGCCCTTTTTTTTGTTTTCAAGAGGGAACTGAAAGATTAAAAGAGTAGGCTGCCAGCAAGACCATCTACACGGAATCCTTCTCAGACCACTGACAGTAAAATCAGTTTGCTTCGTTTGCTATTGTCTTGCGGGTTAGTTGTGTGGTGCAGATTCGGCTTCAGTTGCTTCTGGTCGGTCACTCTTCCTCTCTCTTTGGCATTTTGATCTGACTGCCATGGAGCCCTGGGTTTTCTCCTTCACATCAGGTGTCAGCTCTCCTCAAGGCTGATGACTCTGCAGGTCCACCGAGGCTCTGACCACACGCTGGACCGTGAAGTCACTCATGGCTTCTCTTCCCCAGCGCTTTTGCATGTCTGCTACACAAATGCCGATAAATATGTGTTCTGGGAACTTACTTCTTCAGGTGCCTTTTCACAGATTCCAAGGGAAAGGATAAAAAAAGAAAGGCCAAGTGGGTACCTTGCCTCAGGCCCTGCCAGGGTACACCGCTAAGCAAACACACCCCATGCAACAGAGTTAGTGCAAGAGGTTACTGGGGGAGGGGGAGGGGGAATGAGCGAAGGCTGTGTGGGAGTGGGGACATGAGAGAGGCAGGCAGACAGACAGACAAAGAAACAGACGGAAGAGAGAAGAGGAAGAAGAGACACAAGAGAGGAAAGAAGAGCCAACAGCCTGGCAGGCACTTTTAAGGGGTGCACATGTTGCGTAGCTGACGATGGAAAGGCGCCTGGCCCCAGGTGATGATGTAACTGCTTCAGCGGCAGAGGCAGGCTGCTGCCGGTGAAAACTAACACCAAGATCTCCCTTGGAGTCCCCTGGGGATAGGATGCCATTGCTCTAAACTCTGCATAAACTCACCCTCTGTAGAACAGGAGAAAACCTAGTAGGGACCAATCTGCNCTGAGTTAGGGTTCTATTGCTGTGAAGAGACACCATGACCACTGGCAACTCTTATAAAGGAACACATTTAATCAAGGCCAGATTACAGTTTCAGAGGTTTAGTCTATTATCATTATGGTGGGAAGCATGGTGGCATGCAGGCAGACATGGTGCTGGAGAGGTAGCTGAGAATTCTACATCTGGATCTGCAGGCAGCAGGAAGAGACAGTGAGCCATTAGGCCTGGCTTGAGCATCTGAAACCTCAAAGCCCACTCCCCCAGTGACACACTTCCTCCAACAAGGCCATACCTACTCCAGCAAGGCCATAGGTTTTCTGCCCACCCCCCACCCCCTCCATAACAGGTTTCTCCACCGATGCAGTAAGCCAGATCAAGCCAAACTGAAAAAGTATAAGAACAGGTTTATTTGAGCAAAGCAACTCCCGGGTGGGTTCTCCTGGAGAAGACACGCCCACAAATGAAAGCAGAGAGACTTTATAGGTGAGGCCTAATGACGGGTCTGCCACAAGCTGGGTCTGTGCCCAAGGATGGTCAAAAGCTGAGCACTTAGGTGGGGACTTGGGCAGCTGGCAACTTCAGGGGGGGAGGCTGTAGTAGTGGCCAAGAATGTGCTACTGGGCTTTTTGGCACCTTTCCTTTGTTCCAAGACTCTCTGAGTGGGTGGGGTTTGGAGAGAGAGACAGGAATGGGGCTTTCCGGATCATGCAGGCAAGCTGGAGGTTCCAACCGATGGTTAAATAAAGTGTTGTCTTAACTAGCCTAAACTGCCAATTACAGATTAAAACAAACAAACAAAACTGAGGAGGCATCTGGTAACGAGTCTTACTAAATTGAATTCGACTTAGTATGTCCTGAGGGGGCTGTGGAGCTTTATAGCCCGTTTCAGCAGAGGAAAGAGAAGAAGTCTCTGAGGATGCTCTCCTCCCAGTGTTACTGAGTTTTGAAAGGACTCTTTTCTCCAGGATGGATTCAGGNGCATGGGAGAGATTAACCTCAAAAGTTTTCAGTCCGAGCCAGATGTGGNACCAGCACTACGGAAGATGGGCAGGAGAAACCACGAGTTCCAGTCTAGCCCACGCTATGTAGTAAGTTTGAGGTCAATCTGAGANACATGATGAGACCCTGTCTCAAAAAACAATCACAGTTGTATCAAAAAATTCAGAGAGACGAGGAGTGAGTGAGTAAGGGGGGAGATACTCTTTAGTCTGAGTTACTGGGAGGAGATGGACAGATGCTGGGTGGGAAGGGGAGACCTCAACGTGCAGACCTACTCGGCTGTTCTCTTGCTGACGCAGCTGGATGGTTCCTGAGGGAAGAGACTTCTCAGGCTACCTCGGCAGGCACTGGGTCACTGCACTGTGGGACAAGCCACCATCAGCTCTAGCTGTAAGCCTCTGCAGATCCAGTGCAGACTGAAAGGGAGACGAGCCCTTAGGCTGGCATCTCTGTGCCCTGAGAACAGCTCTGGGTTTACTCTGTCTGTGCACATGCAGTCTTCACCTGCGCAGACACCCCTTGTCCTGCTCAGTGACTGAACTTATCTAAAGTGACAGCTGTACGATGCCTCAAGGACTTTAAAGAAAAGCCACCCCTGGTGGAAACTCTCCTTTCTCTCCTGTTTTCTGCAGGGCAAGTTAAATACTTATCTCTTCCACACGCATGCTCATAAGTGCCATACTGGGACATAGTTTGAGCAATGAAATATAAAATTTGCCACAAAGAGTCTTGGGCGGACTCTAAAAGTACCCTTTACTCCAAGTCCAAAAGGACAAACCAGCATTCAGCACGGAAGGACGGGGGCCGTGGAAAGGCTTGGGTGGGAAGGCATGGGTTTTAACTGACAGGAGAAGACAGTGTCAATGTGCAAAGCAACTTTCCCATCTCTGCAGTTCCTTCTTCCCTCCTCTGTCCAGCCCCAGAGATGAGAAGGGGACACTCAGGGCAGCAGTTCAGTTACTGAGGGAGCTCTTCATGACNTCTGGTTGGGTGGGGAAAAGGTCATAGGATGGGTTCCTGGGTGANTTCAACAGAAGCCTCAGAAGAACACGGGAAGCTCACTCAGAGCACAGACCTTGCCATCAGATCCAGCTCTGTCTCTCTCAGACTGTGTGACCTCTTGGNCCCTCAGAACTCCAGTCTCCTGGTCTTTCCAATAGAATTAAACAAGTTCCTACACTGCCCTAGGANGGAGTGAGGCAGTGTACACCACAGGGCTGGACACAGAGTAAGTGCTCACAGCCCACAAAGCATGTTCACTACGGTCATTTGAGACACATCTCATGCTGGGGTCGGTGGGGTCGGGGGGAACCACTCACTTCCACTCATGAATGATGCTGGATTTGTGTCAAAACCACTACCTAATGAAGTGTGCCTGAAATGTGNCACGTCTCAGGCTGAGGCTTTATTCTTGAGCCACTGGTGTGTAGGCTTTGAGTGTGAACTGTTCCCTCACAGGCTCACTTGTTTGAATGTTTGGTCCTCAACTGGTGGTACTGTTTCAGGACTTCGTGGAATCTTTAGGAAATGGTGCCTAGGGCAGGTACAGGACCTTGAGGCAGGNCTAAAGGGGGTTAAGCCCAACCCAGGTTCCTGGTCAGCATCTCCCCTCCCTACACTGCCTTATATGGAATCAGCCTTCTGCTTGGGTTCCACCAGGCAGCCCTGACTCTTGCTTGCAGCCCTGGAGCGAGGCTTTCCATGCATGACAAATGGCTGTACTGATGGGAATGGCTTTCTAAAAATGTGTTGCTCTGATTGGTTGATAAATAAAGCTGTTTGGCCAATGGTGAGGCAGAATAAGGNTAGGCGGGACATTCGAACTAGGGGGAGAGCAGCAGAAAGCAGAGCAGGGGGCAGACGCCATTCTGCCGCCCAGAAAGCAGCATGTAACGGCGCGCAGATAAAGCCACGTGGAACANGTGGCAACATAGATTTATAAAATGGGTTAATTTAAGATGTAAGAGCTAGCTAGTGAGAAGCCTGCCAGGGCTATAGTTTAAAAATGATATAAGCCTCTGTGTGTTTACTTGGGTCTAAGCGGGCCATGGGAGCCGGGCAGGGGAACCGGACAAACTTTTGTCTACACTGTACCATTCTAGAATCTGCATCCCCGTACACATTACTGAGGGTAAAAGCCCTGGACTCTGCTAGCACTGGCTGCTGTGAGATAAATAGGCTTATTTTTCCCAAAGCCCCAGCATACATCTTCTCCTGGCTGCTGTCTCTGATTTGATTAGTGCCAGTGTTTAAAGGATACAGTAGGAGTGACAGTTGGTTTAAAACTGTTAAGACCTCCTCTTGGGACTTGGGATAAATTCAATCCCACCCAAGTCAAATTGCTTCTGAAAANTTNAGGTCTCATTGAGAGGAGAGGTATAGATATAGGATTACAAAGAGCAGTGGACAATATGCCACNTGTTAAAGCAGTCACCAGATGGGCTGGGGGTGTATNTCAAAGGCTGGGNATTTGCCTAGGATACATNCAGCCTTGGATTTAAGCCCTAGTCTTGCAAAAATATTTTTTTAAAGTAGCAAATACATGGCTTGTGGCTANAGGTTTGTGTGCTGTACATGATGGGCAGAGAAATAAATGTCTGTCTCTCCTATGATTTTTTTCTCTTTTTTTCCTGCTAAGAGATCTTAGTAAGTAGGAAGGAGGGATCTGGGCACTTGTTCCTGACCTGGAAGGGAAGTGGGTGTGGTGTTTGTAGATAAATAACTGAAGACCAAGTTCAAATAAATGGTGAGTCTAATTAGTTCCTTGGGAGAAAAATGTCCAATGCCTTTGACCTCATGCCTCTCTCAGAGTCCATCGCCTGCCTCTCCGCATTCTTTGGCTTCTGTTAACATCCAGCCTGATCTCAAAGGGCTTTGCCTCTGATACTCACACTCTTTTTTTTTCCAAGATGTGGGGGTTTCTCTGTGTAGCCCTGGCTGTCCTGGAACTCACTCTGTAGACCAGGCTGACCTCGAACTCACAGAGATCTGCCTGCCTCTGCCTCCCGACTACTGGGATTAAAGGTGTGTGCCACCACTGCCTGGACACTCATACACTCTTAAAATGGTTAATTGAATCATGTGTGCTTTAAAAGCACTACTTGGGATTTCAAGGATTCAAGAATTACCTTGAATAGAGCAGTGTCCTGAGTCTGCAGGGCCAGAGAAGACTGGAAATGGAAAGAAATGGGGCAGCCAGCAAGCAGCTTGCAGACACAGCCCTCAGCTTCTCTGTCTCCTCTCACTTGGTAGCCCTCTGAATCTGCACTGGGCATCCATCCCAGATAAGGGCAGTTAGGATAAGCAGTTCCTGTATTGTAGTAGAACAAAAATGGCTCCAAACTGTCCAACTTTCAATTCTATGTAATAATTATATAAATTATTCTATTATTAATAAAACCTCAGGAGTCAGATATTAGCAATCTTGGGAGTGTCAGAATATGATCAAAATACCCCACAACATTTCCCCTCTTTTTGTCTAAATAAAATGGGAAGATTTTCACTCTCACACAGTAAAACTATATACAATAAGAACAATTATCAGGTAAGAATTACATTCACAATGTCCAGTCCATTTGCATTTGGCAAATTCAGAGAAAATACTCCATTATCTATCCTATCTTGGTAAGTCAAAAGTTTTGTACCTAATTCACTTTCTATCCTAACTTGTATTACCAAGCCAAAACTATCTTTTTAGACCTCAAAACATTTTCTTAGATAAACAACTGAAGCTTTTATGTCTCTCAACCTTATACACTTTACACCTCTTTTGTGAGTTTCTTTTTTGAATTTGGTAACAAGGAAAACTGTAATTATAACTAGTCTTCAATGCCATCAGAGACCCAAGAAGGGTATAATATTACCTGAGTAAACAGGAAATGCAGAATGAGTAACTTTGAAACTATAGAAGTGACAGAGACATCTGGCTGCCTGGACAATCACCCAAGTCACCCACTTTTCAATGTTGGGGCATCCATCTTTGACCTACAGTCCTAGACTATTGACAGACATTTTTGTGATGTAGGAAATTTTGTTTACTTTTCTTTCTTTCTCTCTTTCTTTCTTTCTTTCTCTCTTTCTTTCTTTCTTTCTTTCTTTCTTTCTTTCTTCCTTTCTTCCTTTCTTTCTTTCTTTCTTCCTTTTTTTTTGAGACAGAGTTTCTCTGTGTAGCCCTGGCTGTTCTAGAACTAGCTCTGTAGAACACTGGCCTTGAACTCACAAAAATCTGCCTGCCTCTGCTTCCTGAGTATTGGGATTAAAGGCGTGTGCCACCATTGCCAAGCTTCGTTGCAGGAAACTTTGAAGGACTATCCCACCTTGTCTTGGCAAAGTTCAGCAGTCACCTTCTTTTGAGTCTTGCTGGTCCAATTTGGACAGTGTGCTGTCAGCAGTTGAGGCAAGAGCAGTTCTTGTCCAGTGGCTAACTTTGCCACCATGAAAGCAAACTCCATATGGAGGTTCTTTGATGCCCATCATCTTTTTTGAAGTAAATTGGTGCTGCCAGGAGCAGCCGTGTCTCACTGTCATGAAAAGCCCTATATTATTAAAACATTTTAAATGCCATATTCAGTAGGTCTCTGAAGTGTTTGAAGATGATCTATTTAAAATATATCTCTGTTTGACCTTGAAAACATACCTAACATGACTATAAGTTTGATTGTTATAGACGACTAACTATTAATCTGTCTTTCTTTATTTTCCTTAATAGCTTTCAAGGACTAGAACTTTATATTTTTAAATGAGCTGCATAGGTACAATACCTTAAACAAGAAGTAGAAACATTTACTACAGTATAACAAAAATAACCTTAAATTTGTATCAATATACAAAAATATGTTAAACAAGAGCAGAAACATATATACAATATAACAAAAATAACCTTAAATTTATATCAACATACAAAAATCCACACCAATATAAAATATTTGAGATTAGAAATTGCTTTTTTAGTTTGAAAGTAGATTCAATAATCAACCCCTTTATCCTATCATTTCTATATACCCCCTTTCTCTTTTCAGAAGGAGATCCCTGTATCTAATTTCCTTTGTTTAGTTTCCTCCCTGACCATGACCAATAACAACTTGTAACCAACCCCCTCAAACGATGACAAATATCCACTGAATGACCAAAAACCACCCACCCCAGCTCACAGGGTTTCTCTGTGTAGCTTTGGCACCTTTCCTGGAACTCACTTGGTAGCCCAGGCTGGCCTCGAACTCACAGAGATCTGCCTGCCTCTGCCTCCCGAGTGCTGAGATTAAAGGCGTGCGCCACCATCGCCCGGCTCACGTTGTTAAAATTACTTCCTGTTGCTTGGGAGTGATGACATCTTTAAGGGACCCTGAAAAAACTGAGGTAAAGATCAAGTCCAGGGAGAGCTAGCTGTTGTCCAGGCTCTGTGTGATGGGAAAGTGCAAAGCTTATTTGAAATTCTGGCTGGAATAGTCTATGATGCTGAACTATCTTAGCTCACTATCTTGAAATTGTCCTGAGCAGTTTGTNCTTCAAAGCTGATCTTTGGGNGGTGTTTGTCATCTTAGTGGCACTACCAGAATCCAGATGAATTCATCGTTGCAGGGCTCCATCATCCTTTGGAGACTTTGAAGGTNACTATTAGGAATGGTCATGGTTCACTGCAGAAAACTTAAACATTTTAAATGTCATATGCAGCATATATTGNAGCAGTTATAGAACCTCAATCTATTAAATACACCTGGGNTATACAAGCTTAATTCTTAGTTACCTGCTCAGACTCAAGCCTGAAATCACATACAGGAAGCTAGATAAAGTCTNTTTCTAGAATTAGTTAGTACTCTATATGACCATTAATATCACAACAGAAAGTTTAAATACATATATGTATATATATATAATTATNNAAATTTAGAGATAATATTTATACCTTAAGAAAANTCTTAAAGACTCAAAATAAAACCAAAGGATTANGAGATTAGTGGCAATAGAATAGTCCCTTAATTTTGGTTTTCCTTCCATCCCATACCAGGTGGCTCTTCTGACATGAGACTGAGATTTTGGATTTCNTTTTAATAAGCATGCTTAGGTTTAAAGAAGGAAAGAGCCATGCTCCAACTCCAAAGCCAGCTTTAATTTTTAATTGAATTGGGACTACAAAAAGGTCATTTGCCTTATATATCTGTAGAAAACAGCAGAAACAAACATTTGGGAAGATTTATGAGATTTTATCCTATTGAAAGTGTGCTATATTATTAGGCAAATTTATTCTTTTTCTTGGCACATTTTCTCTGGATGATTTGTCCTTTTTCTTCAGATGTCTCACTTGTCCAGTGATCTTTAGATTCCTTAGTTAGATGCTTTTATTCTCCTGGAAAGACAAAAACAAAACCCTGCCTCAACCCTCACTTTGGGGAGTTTCCTTTTTCCTTTTTCCTTTTTTGTCTTGGGAGCTCTTGTATTTTTAAATGTACAGTTAACCTTTCAGCCTTACTTATTTCTAAATCTGTTTCATCTGATAAGGGAGGAGGA
>LZPO01066312.1:212486-222769 GCA_001675575.1 Neotoma lepida | reverse complement strand
CGGAGCTGACCGCAGCCCTGGCGGCCCCGAAAGGGACTTGAGCGGCAGGGTTGGTAGCACATCGCGTGAGGACCGCTCCTATGTGTAAACCCAACACAAAAGAAACTTGGGCATAGGCAGCCGAGGTGCCAAGTCCTGGCCAGNCACTTGGGAAAGGCGAGAAGCCTTACAGTTCAGGGTTGGCTCACAGCAATGAGACACAGCTTATGCTGTCCCGTCTGTGGGGACATTTGTGCACTGTGCAGGGACTCCTTGAAGCCACCTAGCTGGGCAACATGCTCACTACCCCTGGGATTGGGTCCTAGTAGGATTTCAGAGTTGTGAGACTTCAGGCCTCTGTCAGGCTCCAAGCTGGCTTCTTCGCTTCCCTGCACATGGAGTTTGTTCTTACCGGGCAGGCATTTTTTGAAAAGATTCCAATTTCCTCCTTTCTCCTCAAACCATGAANGTTGTAAAGCGTGTGATGGGTTTTGTTTGATGTTGTCATTGCTTGTTAGAGGAAATCTTGGCATTCGATTTGTTTTTTATATTTAATTTGGGCAAGATTTTCAACTTTACAGACCTGGCAACATGCAAGGCCTCTCTGTGGTCTGTGTATGTCTTGAGGAATCTGGCTTTCCCCAAGGCGTTCTGAAAAGTGGTCAACACAGTCCAGTGGCTCCCAAATGCCATGTCCAGAGACTGGGCTGCCCTTTGATGTCCATCTGGTTCAGAAACCCACGTTCTTGTCTGGTCCAGTCTCCTGCTGCCTCCTGTGGTCTCTATGCAAGGCTTGCCTCCCTGTGACTTCTTAAGTGGAGCTTACAGCATCCCGGGTTGTGGGCCTTGGAAGACATGACCTTCCCTAGAAGGGACCACAGGTCCAAGACTAGTAAGGGTTGGGGATGCCGGCCACAAACAAGTGCTGGAACTTTCCAGGTTACATCTCCTCAGGCATAACCGGACACAGAAAACAACTTCCAGCTCAGCTTAAGACACAGGCTAAGGTTTGGGCTGGTCTTCCAATTCTATTTCCCCCTGAGTAGCTTTCCTCAGCCTGACCTCTAAGGGTTGGTTTAATAAGAGCAAGCAGGACAGGAGGGGAAAGCAAACAAAACGGGGTGGGGGGGTGAGGGGATTGGGGGGTGGGGGGTGGTTAACACTCAGAAAAACAGCAACCAAATATAGTTTAGAGACTCCACTGATTAGAAATTAGTCTGTATTTATAAGGAACTAAAACTATTATGGATATACATGTGAGCCCTTTAATCTTACATATGGAATTTTGGCCCTGACTCCAAATCAGAGTTGGTATTTGGTGCTTAAATTTGCACCAAATCTTGATTTTCATCCCATGGTATGGTTTCAGTTCCTTGTTAATAAAAACCAGATTATGACTAAATTAAAGTGTTGTGAAAAACAACTGTTGTAGTTCTGAGATATTACGTATGACATGGATCCCGAAATAAGCCTTTCTGTTGACTTCTGCAGTGGAGTAAAAGGGTGTTGTTCCCAATGGCTCCCNATCTTTAAAGGAAATGTGGAAAATTAGTGGGATATTGAGAATGGGACAGCCAAAACGGTGAAACAGAGACCCAAAAATCCAAGGCTGTTTTAGGGAGAGAAAGAGAAGTGACTTAGCTACCACCAAACGGGGTTAGGGGGGAAGGAGTGAGAAAAACCAGATTTTGATTGTATCGAACAAAGAGATTTTAAAATGGTGCTGTTCACTGCCTAGGAGCATCTAAAAGAAAATAAGCTGTCACCCACTTTTCATGCCCTAGCCATTCTTAACACTTTCAGGCCCAGCCACTCTTAGCCTTGGCTTCAAACCTTGGACCTTCAAGACTCTTCTAACGCCCAGGTCATTCCTCAGGCTCAGATTTTAGTTCAGCTGGGCTGATCTGTTCTCAGAGCTCTCTGGGTTTTTTAAAAAATGGATTTCTGGATGCTTGTCCATGCCTCAGATGGCCAGGTTTGCTGCTGCTGGGGTAGGCAGGGAGCAGTGTGTAGAGAAGCCCTGGCCTGATGGGGTTAACTGTGAGGACAGCAGGAGCCTACATTCAGGCTAGCCAGCTCTGCCTGAGGGAGCCAGGAGTCTAGCTTCAATTTGTTAATACGAAACCACCAGATCTTTAAAGGTTGGCAACTAATTAAAACATCTAAAAGCACTTTGTGCTTGCCAAACGAAACGCCCCTGCTAGAGCTGTCTTACAATCCAGATTGGGCAACCTCACCAGACCTTGCCTTTCCAGAAAAGGGNGGCAGGGGAACGAGGTAGAGTGGGGTGGGCTATTCTGTCTGTCCCAGGTCTTCTAGCTTTACTCCGTGCAGTTTATGTCTGCTTTCTTCCTTTCTTTGAAACAGGGAATAAACTTTTTTGCCCACCCTTTCTTCCTGGTGCTGCAGGTAGACCATAGGGCACATGCTGGCCTTGTTCCTTGTGAAGGCCCATAGCTTTCCGGCCTGTGATCTCTGGATTATTGAAATGAAGAAACATTCTCTAGTCTCTCAGAGGCTTCCCTGGCTGTGAATCCAAGGAGGTTGGTCTGCAGAAACTGACCACATCTGTCTCCTCCCAAAATTCAACCCCATAGAGTTCCCTGGAAGCTTCCTTTGGAGGTGGAATGGTCGATGGGGACTGGGAAATGAAGGGACAGTATCAACGTTGTCATCTGTGCTGTCCACTGTGCTGGAGAGCGGGCATATGGGAAGGTGGGGCGGTAAGAAGGTAAGAAAACATAGGTTGTCTTATGCATACAAGTAGTACCGGCAGGGACATAGACCTATTCTCAGTTTTCATATATCTTAAATTCCCCTTCTCTAAGCCACGGAAGCGATGAAAAATGTTGNGTCTTCACTAGTAAAGAGGACGCATCCAGCGTCACTTTTCACGGTTTGAAATGTCTTTGTTGGGCGCAGAAATAACTCAGGAAACCTACAAGGCTGTCTTGTTTGCATTCTCCCTCCCTTGTCCTTGGGCCAAGGCTCTTGTATTTTGACTTGGTTCTGTATGGCTTTTGTTTGGGTTGTTTTGACATATATTACCCATACATATTTATGGGGTACAATTTAAAGTTGTATACATATTTATCTTGTGTAATGATCTAGTTGGGATAATTAGCATATTGTAGTTTCAAGCCCTAGTAATTTCTCTGCGACAAGATCATGCGAAACCCTCTCTTCTAGTTATTTTAAAACGCAATGCATCTTGTTAACCATAGTCATCCTGCTGTGTGAACACCAGGATTTATTCCTCTCATCTACATGTAATTTTATGCCAATGACAAAGCTCACCCTGTTCTCGCCTGTCTCCTCTCCCAGCCTCCGGGAACCAAGGCCTGCTCTCTACCTCTGTGACATCAGGTCTTTGGTTCCACATTAGAGTGAGGTCATCCAGTGCTTTTCCTTCTGTGCTTGGCTTATCTCCTCAGTGCAATGTCCTCTAGGTCCAGCGTGCTGCAAATGACAGGATTTCATTCTTTTATGCCCACTTAGCATCCCACTGTGCGCACGTAACACATTTTCCTCATCCACTCACTCGTCTGTTGACGAGCACTTGGGTTGATTCCGTATCTTGGTGACTCTGCAAAGTTTTGTAATGGGCACAGGGCACAGGGCACCTGGCCACATTGATGTCATTTCCTCTCACTATCTATGGGTAGAACTTGCGGCTCACACACAGTTCTGGTTTCAGTTTCTTGAGGAACCCTGTACTGTTTCCCACCATAGGACACTCACTTACACTCCCACCAACCGTGTCCAGAGGTGCTGGTTTCTCACAGCCTCACCAGTTANGGCTTCTTGACTTTTTGATCACAGACATGTGAGCCTGGGTGAGTTGATATCTTCTTGTGGCTTAGATTTAGATTCTCTGATGATCAATGCTTGAGCATTTTCCCCCTATTATTCCTTGGCTATTTGCATGTGACCCAGTCAGTGACCCAGCTTTAACTGACTTGCCATCTTGGTTATAAATATCATTCTGCTTGCCAGGTGGCCCTGGCACACATTCTAAAAATTGTAAGAAAAACAAAGTCATGAAAATAGTCAACTAATTGTTTTATGCAATGCTTAGACTTGTTTATTTTTTTTCAACCAATGTTGGTCATATTGATAATTTTTGAAGAAAGCCAGCTATATGCAGCTACTCTGTCCAGCTTAGTGTAACAGGCCCCTACCCCACCACACACACCTCAGGATCCCAGGACCCTCTTCTCTTGCTGATGCCAAGACTCACCTTTGTTTGTAAGTCTCTAGTAAACTGTACCTTGTACAACTCTAGACTTCCTCCCATCCTTTCTCCCACTTCTTGACATCATCTTTGCAGCTTTCTTTTTTTAATAATCTTTTTTAAAAAATATTTATTTATTATGTATACAGTGCTCTGCCTGCATGTGTCCCTGAAGGTCAGAAGATGGCACCAGATCTCATTACAGGTGGTTGTGAGCCACCATGTGGTTGCTGGGAATTGAACTCAGGACCTCTGAAAGAACAATCAGTGCTCTTAACTGCTGAACCATCTCTCCAGCCCTGTGAAGCTGGTTCTTATGCCTGAAATGTGTATCTTTTTCTGAAAAGTGATTTGTCTGATCAAAAATTTTTGGTCCATTTTAAAATCAGATTCTTTGTTTCTTGCTGTTGAGATGTTGGAGTTTCCTTATACATTCTGGATTCTATGCCCGTGTCAGATGGAGTCAGTAAATATTGTTCTACGGATGATGTAGAGCCTTTAAGTTTGGTATAAACCTGTTTGGTCTATTTGGAGTTTTGTTTTCCATGAGTACTTCTGAGGTCTTATCCAAAAAAATCCTCACGCAGGCCAATCACTTGAAGTTCATCCCTATTTTGTTCTAGCCTTCATAGTTTTGTGCCTTGCTATTAAGTCTAAAAGACTAGCAGGGTTTTTTGTTGTTGTTGTTGTTCAGTGTTGCAGATCATATNCAGGACACTAGGCAAGTGTTTACCATTAAGTGACACTTTCAGCCCCTTTTAAACCACTCTAAGTTGATTTTTGTAACTTGTAAGATATGGGGAAGGGTCAAGTTTCACTCATTCTTCTACACATAGATAATGAGTTTTCTCAGCATCATTGCCTTAGTTACTGTTCTATTGTTGTGAAGAGACCATGACCAGGGCAACTCTTACAAAAGAAAGTACTTAATTAGGGGCTTGCTTACGGTTTCAGAAGGCTAGTCCATTATTATCATGGCAGGGAGCATGGCAGCATGCAGGTACGTTGCTGTAGAAATAGCTGAGAAATTTATTTACATCCTGATCTGGAGGCAGCAGGCAGAGAGAGAGAGAGAGAGAGAGAGAGAGAGAGAGAGAGAGAGAGAGAGAGAGAGATTGGGCCTGGTGTGGGCTTTTGAAACCTCAAAGTCCACATCCAATGACATACCTCCTCCAGCAGGGCCACATCTCCTAATCCATCCCAAACAGTTCTACTCCCTGGGGACCAAGCATTCAAATATATGAGGGCCATTTTCTTTCAAACCACCACAACCGTGAACTAAGGAGACAGGTCTTTCCCCGGTATGTTGGCACCTTTGGTGCAAGGGCTGTTGGATGTCGGGAGGCAGATACTGAGGACATGGTTTTGTTGATGGATAACGGAACATGTGCTTCTCTCTAGCTATTATCCCCACTGTGGTGCTGAGGTAGGGTGGTACNCCACTCCCTCTCCAGTGATCATACCTTGAGAGCCATCTGGAGTCACTGAGACATGTCTGAGCAAAATGGCAGAGACTCGTGCAGAGGGCATGAGCACATACCCCAGTGCTGACACACAGAAGGCAGCCTTGTCCATCAATGAAACCAGAAGTCTTCCTGCCTGTTTTCACATCCCATGGGCTCTGGTACAAGCAAAGTTACAGTGATGTGACACAGGGNACATGTTTTTCCCATTGGTGGCGAAAACTCCTGAAATGTCTGAGTCCCTTCATCATCCTCTGAGGTCATCAAAGTCAAAAAATCAANGCTGACCACCCAGTGATTTCACTATCGTTGAGACAGGAGGGAGTTCCGAAGGTAGAAGCTAGAGGCCTTCCTCAGAGAAGGGAGAGAAGTAGGGCCCAAGTGTTTGGTTGGATTCTTTTTGAGGAAACTCTGAAGTCTGTCTTGGAAGGATAGATACCACAGCAGCCTTGACACTGCGGTGGCAAAGTCCCAGGCATGGCCAGGATGCCCTGGCCTGGCATACCCATCCTTTCTTGGTGACTGCATCAAAAAATGCTTGACTCTTTTCCTGGAATTGTACATTGTCACATTCCACCCTGCCAGCCTCTGCCANCTTGGACCAGTTCCCAAGGATGAGAGGATGTTTGCTGGAGTGCTGACGCTTGTTTGATGTCTGCCAGTGCCCACATCTAACCACCAAGCAGCCTCAGGCTCTACCCAGAGTTCCTCTCTCTATATGCTCCTGTCAAACATGAGACCATCCTGCAGAGTGCATGTGGGGACCAGCTTTTCCTGACACCAGCCTTTCTTCCTATGACAGCCCAGGTTGCCTATTAAGCACCACTGACTGCCCTGCCCCAGGTCCCAGGATGTCACCTTCTGTCCTTCTCTGGCTTGACAAGTTTCCTGTCGAGAATCTATTTATATAACCACCATGCAATTTTCCTAAAGGTAATCTGTCTGGTTGCCTTTCTGTTCTAGACCATTCCTGTTGGCTCTTAGTGTTTTCACATATTTGATACTGTANGAAAGGTTTACATTAGGATGGAGGGAGAAGGAGAGAGAGGTAGAAGAGGAGGAGGAGGAGGAAAAGGAGAGGCTAAGTTATTCTCCTGAACTTACTCATGGTAAGTAGCAGAAAAATCATTAAAGGGAAATTTGACACTATTGTATGATATGCAACTGTGCATCCATGACTAATATGGGTGAGGCCGGTATTATGAGCTATAATTGGTTTTCTTAAATAGTAATCCCATCAGAATGTTATTTTATTAATTATTATCATTAGTAATTACATTATTTATTTTTTGCTGCTCTGGAGATAAAACCCAGGGCCTGGCACATGCTAGGCAAGTGCCACTGAGCTATAGTCCAGCACCATTTTTTCCTTTTGGAGACAGGGTTTCACAGTCTAGCCATGGTTGGCCTGGAGTTTATTATGTAGACCAGGCTGGTCTTGAACTCATAGAGATCTGATACCTCAGCCTCCTAAGTGCTGGGCTTAAAGATGTACACTACTATGCCCAGCCCTATTTTATTATAAAATATATTATTCTCATTATTATATAGTGACAAGCTAGACATGAAATTACCTGTTAATATATAGTTATATATAATAGTCAACAAGAATACAGAAAAAAAATCTAATAAATAATTACTCTGTTTCTCCCACAAGGATTTTTTTTTTTAAAAAGGAAGCATTTTGCAGTTTTTAAAAATTAACTCTTACCATCATGTTTAGAAGAAAGATTCATGCACAAAAGCCAGACACAGAATAAAACAAAGACTGTGCTAATGAGTACTGCTAGACTGCTAGTCAGGTGCCAGGGCAGGTGTTAGCCAGTCCATGCCAAGGCTGGGAAGCAAGGACTGGTGCCTGCCCACACAGTCAGGTTACTGAGTGGTGGTGCTTGGGCTCCAAGGACTTGTAGTATAACTGGAGAGGGAGGCAGAGTTGGTACACAGCTGTGGAGAGTCAGCAGGCTGAAGGAGCTGGGGTTTGGGCTCAGAAAATAGCAAAGAACACAGGTTGGGTCTCTGAGGCAGGTGATGGGGGGTTGTGGCAGGTGGATGGACAGCAATTTGCTGGAGACACTGAGCCTCAATGTCATCCTGAAAATAAAGCAGTCACTGAAGGCTGTTTTAAGGCCTAAGACAATTGCTGTAAAGGGTCCAGCCTGGCTCACAAGGCACAGATGACTAAGCCATAATGAGTATTGTCATCAAAAACAAAGACAAGATGAGTCTCTACCAGATTTCACTACAGAAAACAAGGACTTGGAAGTTCTTATGACAATGGTGGTGCACCGAGGACCACCTGTGCTCAGTAGGAAGTGAGGCTTTCTTACATGCAAAGCTCTCTGAATTTGACAAATTCCTATTAAGCCCCTTTGAGTGTCTGCCTGGNTTAGTTTCCTCTCTGTCTTAGAATTCAAATTTTAATACTTCAAAAAGTTCATTAAAATGCAAAAGCATTATAAAAGGTTTTCTTCTGTATAAATAAATNATAAATATTTGAGGAAATAAGTATGTTTAGCTTGGTTTAAGCAATACACGCAGTATATACACATCACAGCCTCATGTGGTACCCCATTAATGTGCTCAATTGTGTGTTTTTATGCACCAATTGTAAAATAACATTCATTTTATTAATTTTTAAAAATAAACTAGAGCTCTTTCCTTCTAATGTCATCTGTTATAATTGTCTGTTAGCATTCTTCAGCACACCTCCTGTTCTCCACATTTAAAGGAACTCCATGTCTGCCTACACCCCGCCTGCCTCTTTGTTCTTTTTGCTAGTATGCCAGCATGTATTTTGAAGAATCCCATCCCTCTTGTAACATAGTTTGAGGATAGAGACGATAAGTTTAAGTTCTGAGTCTGCACTGTAGACCCAGAACCTGCTAATGTGCTGTGGCTTGTTTCTTAGTTTTTGTGATGTCATAAGGCATGGTTGTCAACCTTCCTAATGTTGCAACCCTTTAATACAGATCCTCGTGTTATGNTGACTACTGCAAGNCACAGAAATGTGAAATAGGATTCAGCTGACTATGCAAAGCTAATANCTGGGAGAGCAGGTCTCTTCCAGAGGATAGAGCCAAGGCTCAAGGAGTCATGGTGATATTGGCTTTTGAATATATTAGCTGTGTCCCACAATTTCCTGTGTGCTACTGTAGCTTTCCCATTTGACTGATCATTCATAGGGCNCAGTTTTCCCCTGTTGAGATATTTGGATAACATGCCCAGGCTTTTATTCTCCTGTTTAGCATTAGACTCAGAAGTCTGCCTTTCTATAATTATCTCCATTAGCAAGTATCTGGCCAGGGCCATCTCTGGACAAAAGTATTTTATCTGAGATACTTCTCAAACATCCAAGGACAGACTGCAGACAGATAAGCATTCCGACCACCTGCTAGCCTCCTGACGTAAGGTAAACATCCACACTGAGACACCCACCAAGGCCAGGCAGATGTTAGGTACAAAGCTTTGTTTTTGTGCAAGTTAAGCTGAAACCCTCCTTTCTCCCATAGCCCAGGTCCCCCTTTAACAATTACTCAGAACAAAAGGACTTTTACATACCAGGTACTTCAAGCTGTGACACAGGCTATCTCGCTATGGAGTACACTTCCCCCACCCTGCCAGAAAACAGCGCAGCTTGGACGGCCTTGGGCGCCAAAGGAAAAAAAGGCAGTTTTATTTTCACTCAGTGACTTATAGAATCTTAACGTTTTACCNAACCACTTCTAAGAATATAGTTTGAGCACATAAATTCCCTTTTTTCGANCTATTAACCAAATTTAGCCCTTAGTTGATTCATTCCCCATTAATCACTTCCCCTTTGGGTTGCTCATGATAGCTGACAATTGCTGCTCTTTGTGTGGATCTTAGCACCTCTCTGTNTGACCCTGAAAGAATTCAAGCCTGGTGACCTTGCCTTGGCCAGAGCTTTGCTGATTGCGTGGGTATATGTATATAACTGAAAACCTCAGAGACTTAGAGGAGAATTAGGATGGGAAAAATTAAGATGGGGAAGAATTAAGATAGGAAGAACTAGATGGGAAAGAACGAGATGGGAAAGAACTAAGAAGGGAGAATTAAGATACAAATATCAGGCAAGAAAGAAACAAAGTATGAGAGCAGAAAAGNAGCTGTGTAGAGAGAGAACTGACTCAAAAGAATAGAGTGAATGGACTGAAGAGTTTTGTGTACATAGATTTATTCGAGTATCCCTCAGATTAATTAATTGCTGGTAGCATCTCTTCTGGAACTCTGGGAAAAGACTATAGAGAGGCTGGACCCCAATAGTCTTTGTTAGGTGACCCCCTGCAACCGTAAAATTATTTTTGCTACTNCTTTATAACTGTAGTCTTGCTATTTTTATGAATCATAATGTAAATATCTGTGTTTTCCTGTAGTCTTAGGTGACCCCTATGAAAGGATAAGTTGACGCCTCCATGGGGGGTCTCAACCCACAGGGTGANAACCACTGTTTTTTGGTTTTTTTTTAAATGCGCACTAATTTTTTATTTTTTAAGATGAAAAAAGATGGGAAATAAATTATGATTTTCCATAAAAGAGAAGATAATCTTGCAGGGAAAAAATGTTTTTAGAAAAGTATTTTTTTT
>LZPO01066312.1:183400-200876 GCA_001675575.1 Neotoma lepida | reverse complement strand
AGAGATTTCAGTCTCACTGAGGAAGTGTTTGTCACCTAGGAAGTGGTTTTTTGTTTTGCTTTTAAGATTTATTTTATGTGCTTGGGTGTTTTGCCTCCATGTATGTAAGTACCCCACATGCATGCCTGATGCCCTCAGAGGTCAGAGGAGGTGTCAGATCCTCTGGAACTGGAATTACAGGTGAGCCAGCATGCGAATGCTGAGAACTCAACTCATGTCCTCTGCAAGAGCAGCCAGTGCTCTTAGCCACTGAGCCATCTCTCCACCCCCCCCCCGAAAGTTTTTAAAGGGATATTTTTCTGTGGCAGGACTTGGCAGCAGTATCTTGACTGTGACCCTTAGATCATCGAAGCTCTCTGCAGCACTCAGAATAGGGACCTCAACGAAGCCATCCAGCTGTGCAGGGTCAAGGATGCTTCTTCAGGTCAATCTTGTGAGGATTTGTTGCTGGTTCCCTATGGCTAACTTGGAGAGGACTGCAGCCTGGACCTCCTCTNTNCCATGAGCGATTCTAAGAACACTCCACAATTGCATGTAAGTGGGAGAGGNGATGACAGTTACCTTCAATTTCCATCTGAACCCCATCTNTGAATAAGATGGGTCTGCCCTGTCTTCAGAGAGCTGCACGATAACAAGGCAACCTGGCCTCTGTGGAGCTGGTTAACAACTGCAATGATTTGTCCCCCAAAAATTAAGAGTCTCACTAACTCCACCCATTTGGGGCACNTTTCTAATAATTTTGTTTTAGGGTAACGTGTGGTCTTTTGTGCANCACACAGCACAGTTCACATGCTGCCTCATTAACTTTACCTTCCCCAGGATGGGGGTTGTTATTCCCATCAGGACCCCGAGGCTCTAGGCAGCCTGGGGCTAGGCANCTAATTGGCACATAGCCAGGAGCACAGCCCCAGCTCCCTGGTGCTGTATCCCAGCTGCCAAGGCTCAGAGCCTTCAAAAGGCAAACTTTTGAAATTGTGGTCTCACAATTTTGGAACCCCCACCCCCTGCCAGCAAGGGCTTGACCACTGAACCATCTCCCTAGCCCCTGAGTTACGCACTTATGAAAGCACTGTCCTGTAGTCCATTTTGACTGAAGTATGACTAGACTATGTGACTGTTCATATTAAGTGTCTACTTGTCCAGGCAGTGTCCTGAATGGTAGGGAAACCTTTGTGGGTTCTGGTTACAGCTTTTAGGATGAGAGGATGGATCCTGAGAATAAGGAGTAAGTGGCCATGTGATTGCCAGTGTNAGGATCATGTGACAGTTCATCTTCTCCACTGTGAGAGACCCTACACCACCACCTCCCAGTTTTGGGGTGGCTCTGGCTTTCCANTGTGTGTTGGCTACTTTTGAAGCACCAGGATCCAAACACTGGACAGAAAAAGGAAGGGCTGACTTTGACTTTCAGTCCGTTGTGGTGGAATTTCAGTCTATTGTGGTGGGAAAGTTATGATGAGCTGGAAGAGGAGGAGGAGGAAGAGGAGGCACAGCTCCCTCCTGTGCACCGGAGCAGTTGGTGGATTCATGGTGGTAGGCATATGCGGCGGGGGCTCCTCACATGACTGTGGATCAGGAAGCACAAAGCAGGATTGAAGTAGGAGCCAGCTATAACCTTCAGAGTCCTGCCCCTTAAGCACCTATTCCCACTAGACAGACCTCGCCTCCTAAAGGTTCCACAACCTCTCTAAACAAGGCTACTAGCTGAGGAACAATGTTCAAAACATTAGNATGTGGGGGACATTTTAGATTTGACCCTAAGAAACCTTCCCCCAGGCACAGAGACAAGACAGGGCNCACTGCAGCCCCAGCATAGCACGCAGAGCAGAAGGGGCACGTGGACTCAGCATCCAGCTCAGACATGGCAGCTGCTCCTATGGGTGTCTTCTTGACTTGGAGTCCTCAAGCACCTATTCCCACTCTGTGCTTCTCCTACCCAGATGTCTCCAGGTGACTCTGGGAAAGGTCTTGTGCAGAGTATGTGGGGCCTTTCTCTGAGAGCCTGGTGACTTCATACTTTGCTTGTTGGAAATGCTGCATGCTCCAGGAAGTGAGTGGTGTGGCCAACTCCTAATTAGCAGCTTTGTCTCCTCAGCTTGCATGTCCTCTGCATCTTTGAAGATGAAACAGGAGAAGGGATAGGGTGGCCATTTGCTGCCTAGGTCCACAGAGGGCTCTCAGCAGTCCATTTTACAGGTAAGGAAACTGGAACCTCTGAATGGATAATAAGTAGCAGGAGGTGAGGAGAAGGTCTTTGACTCAGAAGCTAAATGGAAAGGTGTGGTGATGCCATGCACGGCATGGGCACCTCCTAAAGCCACATCCTGTTATTATGGGCCCTGTAGATGCTAGGGAAGTTTTGAGATTGTAGAATTTGGACATGGTGGGTAAAGAAATGGGTCCACTCCAGGCTTCCTAAGGTTTAACTGTCCACAAGGGGTCAGGAAAGGTGTGTTGTGTCACAGGGGTGGGAGACCCTGGAGGCCATTGCACTGGTTCAAGGGCACCTGCCTCACATAGCATGATGGTGGCTTCTTCATTTATAAGTGGTATATATTCCAGAGGGTTGTTATCGGGATCGGTGAGTAGATTCACACAATGGAAGAACAGCAGCAGAGCTGGGGGTGTGGTTCTGTGACCAGGAGCTTGCCAGGCATTCATGAAGTTCTGGATTTAATGGTCAGCACCACAAAAAATAAAATAACGTAAGATAAAACAGCAACAGACACCCCCACTTGTGGTAGGCATCCACCAGCCTAGACATTTTGTAGAAAGAGATTGTTTTCAGTATTTAAGATGTGTACAAATAGAGAATATCATTTTATGACCTTCTGTATGTCTTCTCAAATCTACTAGATGTCTCAGAATAGTTTAATTCTTGGGGTTACAAAGAAAAACTTGCCACTATACTCTGCCCAGGCACCCTGGCCTCCTCTTGTTCCTTGTCTCCATGGTGCTGTGCTGTAGGCCAACACACTGCTTCCTTCCCTCTGCCTGGGGTACTCTTCCTCCTCCCCATGAGCCCGTACCCTCTGACCACTGGAGTCAGCCTCACCAGTTACTGGAGTGATCTGTTCAGAGCAGGCTGTCATCTGGTTTAGTGTCTAATTTCACAGGGAGTTTGTTCCTTGTGAATTTTCTGTATCTAGCACAACGTGGGATCAGGTTAGAACAAAGCTGGTCCTGAGAGCCAGGCAGGTAGTACCCCAAAACCTCGTTCTGGGATGTGCAGAGGACATAAGGATAAGGACTGGGGACACCAGATCAGAGCAACTGAGTTTGCACCAGGAAGCATCTGAGTGACAGGACAACAGGTACAGGAGTTTCACCTGCAGGAGAGGAAGAGCCAAGGGTACCCATCGAAGGTCCTAGAGTAGGGAGAACACACTGAGCANGTGTAGATCTGAGGCCCATAGGTACCTTGCACTCCTGTCTTCTAGTTCCAGCCCCACCACCCAGGCCCTCTTAAATCAGGCTAGTTTCTTCACCTGTCTGAGTCTGCCCTTCTGAGTGGTGAAATGAGAACAACAGCCTTGCCTGCTTCGTAAAGATTAGAGGAGAAGGGCTGGAGAGATGGTTCAGCAGTTAAGAGCACTTGCTCTTGAAGAGGACCCAGGTTCTGTTCCCAGTACCTATATAGTGGCTCACAACTACCTGTTACTCCAGTTCCCCAAATCTGATGCCTTGACCTCTGTAGGCCCCAAGCATGCAAGTGGTATACACACGCACACACACACACACACACACACACACACACACACACACACACAGAGTCATAACACTCATACATGCAAAATAAATTTGAAATTTTAAATGTGTAGCAGATGTTTTGCCTGCATGTATGTCTGTGCACCATGTTCATGCCTGGTGCCCAATGAGTCCAGAAGAGGGCATCAGATTCCTTTAGACAGGAGTTACAGGCAGTTGTGAGCTGCCATGTGGGTGCTGGGAACTGAACCTGGGTCCTCTGGAAGGGCAGCTAGTGCTCTTAACCACCAAGCCATCTTTCNAGGCCCACAAACAAATCTTTAAAAGAGAGACAGGTTATANGAAAGTCAGGGTGTATACACCGCTGGACAAAAATGTGATGCCAATGGGGCAACCAGGGAGCCACAAGCTACATCAGATGGATTTCAGGAGAGACATGGGGAGTCAGGGACCTTCACCTTGGGAAGGATTCCAGCCCAGGAGACAGAGGCATATCTGAGTTAGCTAGGGCTGCCTTGGCCAGGCACCACAGGCAAGGTGACCTAACAACAGACATTTACTTTCTCAGAGTTCTGGCAGCTGAAGTCTGAGGTCCGGGGTCCTGTGTGCTTCCTGGACAGGACACTCTTCCTGGCTTACAGTGGCCACGTTCTACCTTCTCACAGAGTGCTCACGGAGCCTTTCCTCTGGTGTTTCCTGCTCATGAAGAGAGAGAGAGAGAGAGAGAGAGAGAGAGAGAGAGAGAGAGAGAGAGAGAGAGAGAGAGAGNGAGATGGGGAAGGCAGAGACCAAAGGAAAAGGCCAAGCTCTCAGAAGTCCCTTCTCAGGAGGATAGTAATCCCACTGGATTGGAGTCTCATCCTTCAGACCTCATTTAACTTAATNACTTCTGATCTCTAAATACAGCCTCACCAGGCCTTAGGGTTTCGATGTGTGTGATAGGAACAAAAACGCTCAGTCCTTAGCAAGGAGGATGAGGAGTATGAAGAGCCACAGACCCTGACTTGGGAATCTCACATGTTCACGTTTGCTGCAGTGGCCTTTTGGCTCCATTTCTAAGCTTACTCAAATAAAACAAAAATAACCTTGACCGTAGAGCCTTTGAAACCTCCCTGGTTTGACTGTACTCAGCATAGCCTTCTGCAGTCTCCATACAACCTGGAGGGTTCAGCCTCAGAGAGGACAGTTGGTGCTGGGTGGAGGGGGGTGTTAAATGAGGAGGTGGGGGATTAGGGGATGTTTCCCAGCATCAGCACCTTCCTTTTCTGTCTGCAGTGATACTTGCACCTGTGACCTGTACAGCTATGTCTTCCAGTTTGAAAAGAGCCAGGCCAGGGCTAGGAACGTAGCTCAGCGGTAGAGCAACTGCCCCACTCACAAAAGACCCCGAGTCCAGTCCTCAGCACTGCAGAAAAAGAGCCAAGGCAAAGCTTTATTGAAGACTTAATTAGCCAACAGCAGGCACTGAGTTTCTGCTTCATCCCTGGCAGTGTTCTTAGCGGTAGGGACCATCCTGGGATGAGTTATGTCAGTCATAGGGGATGCACCTCCACTCTCAAAAGATTTATAAGGACTTGGAGAAACAATGGATACTTGCATGCACACACACACACACACACACACACACACATACACACACTCATGCACAAGCACATAGGAAACTTCATAAGGAGAACCACAGAACCAGATGATTTCAAGACTCCTAGGAGCCAGTTAACCATAGTCAGGATTGATTCCTCTCAGGATGAGTCCAGTGACGAACACTGGGTCTGGTTAGGCAGGCACTGATTGGGAGGTTGTGAAGGCGCACAGATAGTTGTTGTTAAACTTAACCTTTCTTATGGGCAGAGGTACAGGAAACTGCCAGACTAGTGGTTCTGAGAAAGCAGTGATTGTGTCTTCTGTGGAGATCTAGCAACATCTGGAGGTATTTGGGACTATCAAGAACAATGGACCAAGTGGGAAGTGTTACAGAAATTGAGAGAGTAGAAGCCAGGGACACTGCTTAACATCCTCCAATGCCCACAGCAGCCTCAAACACGGGATTATTCATCTCAGAATGTCAGCAGTGCAGAGGGTGAGGAACCAGTCGCAGTCTGAGGGGGCGTCTGGAGCATAGTGGAGTGTGGGAACTGAGTCTTCTCGTGTCCTCGGGTCTCAGTTTATCTACTTGTGATGTAATGATCTCTTAGGTTACATTTGGCTTTAACNTTATGTGATTGAGTAACTAGAGGGAGCAATGCAAGGCTGTGACTGTCTCTGGACAGCTTTTAAAAGAAAGCAGAGTTTTCAAGAGCTTTTAGGACACGATTCTTAAACNTCAGGCAAATCTATGGAATTGAAGCACTTCACCCTCTGCTCAGAGCTGGAAGGACCTTGCCCTTGGGTGTTGCCACTCAGGGAAAAGTCTTACCAGAGCTCCAGGGACAGAATCTGCTAAAGTTACCGGGGACCTCAGGTCCCAGCCAGCATTCCTGGGAGCCTCTTGCCAAGTATTGTCTGGGCTGCCAAGTCCTCAAAGAAGTACAGCTTCCCCAAGCCTGAGTTGAGCCATTATTCCATGTCCTCAAGTCACACCTTCTCCTCTGTCTTAATAGCCAAAGGACTGTTCTTCNAGATGGTAGTGAAGGACTTGACAGGNNAGGAGGGGACAAAGCAAGCTTCATCTGCACAGGGAGGATGGGCTAAAGGAAGCATAAACCATCAGCATTGTAAAAACAGAATGATGACATCATACATATCAATACTCTCCAGCAAAAAGTAGTTTCCAGTATAATCCCCTCACCACAAAACAGCAGAAGGTACTAANGTACTATAAAAGAAAATCCAATGTTAAAAANGCAAATCACGTTCATAGAACATATGTNGAGGAAGAGAAACCTCTGTATGAAGAGAACACTGAAGATCTGTTACTGTATCATATTATAAATACATGTGATGATTTTGCATATCAGTGTGTTGAACAATATTTTNNTGAAGTGTCAGAAATNTATTCAACTGTATGTACAGTTACAAAGCACATATTCCTTGATAGTCATAGGCTGGATCTTCAATGTCCTTGAATAGGCCCANGTGTTAAAGCTTAGTCTCCACAGTGGCACTGAAAGGTGGTGCCCAGTGAGTGATCTTAGGTTACTGGGGGTGTGCCTCTTGATGGATATATGCCCCAAAATATCACCAGTGCTGTGGGTGAGAAACCCAAACACGGTCTGAGGGAGTGTTGGGGACGCCAAGCTCTTTCTTTCCTTCTTACTCTCCTCCTATCTACCAGCTAAGAATCTTTGCCCATTTCTCACTCCCCACCATAATATGCTGCCTCACCGCAGGCCCAAAAGCAATGGGACCAACTGACCATGAACCAAAACCNCCAGAACCGTTAGCGAAAGTCCACCTCTCTGTAAGTTAATTATCTCTGGGGTTTGGGTACAGTAATGGAAGTAAAGGTAGGCACTTGGGAGGCTAAGGTAGGAGAATCGTTAGCCTGAGGTCAGTGAGNACTATATAGTGAGATTCCATCTCAAAAAAGCAAGGGTTTAAAAGATGTCTTAGTAAAGTGTTTGCCACACAAGCATGAAGGCCTGAGTCCAATGCCCCAGAACCCACATCAAAAGCCAGGTGTGGTGGTGAGTGTCTGTGACCCTGCCCTGGGGAGGTGGTGACAGGAAGGATCTGTGGGACTCACTGGCCAGCAAGTCTAGCCAAATCAATGAGCTCTGGGTTCACTGGGACACTCTGTCACAAAAAATAGAGAGCAATTGAGGAAGACAGCTAACCTTGATCCCTAGCCTTCATACACACACACACACACACACAGAGACGCACATACATGCATATGTACTTGCGCACACACATGCACATGCAAAGTACACACATAGAGACTAGGATAATGCAAAATAATTTTCCCTGTAAACNGGGGGCTCTAAGGTGGAGAAAAATTAGGTGTAAAGCAAAGTTAAATCCACCATGAAGGACTTACTTGAAGAGTGGTCAGTAACGCTTCAATGACTCTAAAACTATTACCTACCTTGAGGGCTTCCTTGGATCTTTGAAAAGGGTGTCTGTGTGACTGTCTTAACTCAGATGGAGGGGTGCTCTCTCCCCACCCAGTGACAAGGGAGAAACCAAGAGGACCACCGAGAGAACTTGGTTCTCATTCTGGAGATTGGCAGAACACATGACTGCCAAGACAGGAAGGAAAGAAGGGTTTGGAGAAGGCTGTTCAGGAGCCATCTTGTCCTCCAGCTGTGGAGCAAGAAGACAGAGTTTACCAGAGGCCAAGCAAAACTCCTCTGAGGGGACAATCGGAGCCATCTCAAGAGTCACACTCAAGGGGGCTGTAGAAAGGGTGACTGGATCTGACANGAAAATCCGAATGAGGCAGACTCCTGGAGGNCCAGACACCAAGGGTCCATGTCAGTCAGAGAAATGGAGACCACATCTCTAGTATTTCACTAGGAGGTTCAAAGCAGGGCCANCTCAAAGGCCCCACAGATTTTCAGGACTGTATGCCAACCTCAGACACATCTGCCAAGTTCTGAACAAACAAACATCCTATAATATCAGTACCCAAGGACATGACAGTTATCTCCCTCCCTTGAGCCAGCTCNGGAAGGAAGGAAACCCTGAGCAATGGGAAAGGGAAGTAGAGTGTAAAAGAAAGAGAAGAGGTCAGCCTTTCTCTCTCCTCCCACTGCAGGCTGCAAGCATACAAGAACTGGGGGAAGAAGTTCCAATTGGATGAGAGGAAAAGCTCTTATTAGCCCGGATAGAATGTTCTACATCTCCTGATGGCTCCAGAACTTACAGAGAATCAAGTACAATCATTTTCAGCCCACACTTCCTAAGTGTTGACAAATANAGACCACACACACATTTCTATCATGTCCATNACGCTTGCCTCTGTCCCTTCGGAATCACNGTCCTGTGTCTTCTGCCACTGCTGGTTGCTTTGCTTTTGACAGACTTGATATTTGTGTTGCCCCGACTNGCCTTGAACTTCCAGGCTCATGAGATCCTTCTATCTTAGCCTCTCAGGGACCCGGGGCTATAGGTGCGTTTCACCACACCTGACTGCTTGTTTGTTTTTGCCTGTTACTTGCTGGGCTNAGGATGGAGCCCAAGGTTCTGTGAATGCTCGTTAAGCACTGTACCACTGACATTTGCACCCAGCCAGTTAGCATTTGCTTGGGTTTTCTATAAATGCCACTAAACAGTGCACGTTCTTGTNGCTGGCTCCTTTCTTCAGCTTGCTTTGGAACTGTGTTCCTAGTGTGTATATCAGTGGCTTAGCTTTATTCCCGAGTGTGGATATATGAGAGTTGNTTTGCATTAGTCTAGATTTGGGCTATTATTAACATANCTAAGGACTATCTAGCTGTGTTTTCATTTATCCTAATTAATTGGATAGGAGAGATATTCCTAGGACTCAGAATGTTAACCTTTATAAAACACTGTCCAAGTGTCATTCTTTAAATAGGTGTGCCATGCTATATACCCTGACCACATGGAAGAATTCCAGCGACCCACAGCTTTGTCAACTCTTGGCACTGTTGGGCTTTTAAGGTTTAGCCATTCCATGGGTGTGTAGCGGCATCTGATTTTTATGGTAAGTAATGATTAATACACATCTTATCATGTGTCTCTTTGGCTGTTTGTATATTTTCTTTTATGAAATACTTGTTCAAATATTGCCCTACCCTTTCGAGACAGGGTCTCCCTATGTAGCTCTGGCTGTCCTGGGACTCACNATATAGACCAGGCTGGCCTCAGACTCACAGAGATCCACTTGCCTCTGTCTACCAAGTACTGGTGTTAAAGATGTGCACCACCAGACCCAGCAGCCTCNTTCTTCAAATTTATCTTAATGAATAACTTGATTCTGAACGGCACTAACAGTTTTCTCAGTCAGTGACTTGCCTTTTCATTTTTTTTTTTACCAGTACCTTTGATGAGCAAGCNTCTAATTTTATTAAAGTCCTGTTTATCAATTTCTTTCTTTTATTGCTTTGTTTTGATTGTAGAAGTCATTTAAAGTACTGAAGTGAGACTCTGCTTTTAGAGTTTAAATGTTTAGAAGACTTCTAGAAACCTAAAATAGACTTTAAATACTAGAGCTCTGCCTAGGACCCTATCCAAGGGCAAAGAAAGACTAGCAGCTGGCAGCCTGCTNTGCAGAGATTTAGTGAGATAAACATGCTCTGGGCTGCATTTGCACACTTACCCCTTTCTGTGACATGGCACACACCTGTGACACATATCAACCCATCAGCCTTCTGTCCACCTCATCACCCAATTTCCATGATGGAGGTAACCTGGCACTCTAAGGCATTCATGGTGTGGTGGTTTGAAAGAAAATTGCCCCCAAAGGGTGTGGGGCTATTGGGAGGTGTGGCTTTGTGGAGGAAGAGTGTCACTGTGGAGGCAGGCTATGAGGGCTCATATATGCTCAAGCCACGCCCAGTGAGAGAGATCACTTCCTGTTTCCTGTGAGTCAACTCTCAGCTCCTTCTCTAGCACCATGTCTGCCTGCATGCTGCCTTGCTTTCCGCCATGATGATAATGGACTGAACCTCTGAAACTGTNAGTGAGCCACCACAGTTAATGTCTTCCTTATTAAGAGTTGCTGTGGTCATGGTGTCTCTTCACATAGTATGGAGTGATTGGNATCCCTCTTTTGTGTTCAGAATCTATGACCAGCCTTGGAAGGTAAAAGGAACATTCTTTCCAGTGCATTTCTGTGTTCTGCACTCNCAGAGGGAAGCTGGCTTTACTGTAAGAGTCCTTCACCCATAGAAAAGGCACAATTTCATTTCTGAAACTCCAAGTTTTATAACCAGGAAACCCAAACTCTTTTCCTGAGCTGGCCCTGCCCTCCAGTGCCACCACCTGTCACACCTCCACACCCACTTTACTTACAGTTACTTCCTCATATGTGATTGTATTTGTGTTGGCCATTTTCTTTACCTAGAGTATTGCTTGCTTCTTGTGATACCCAGTAAGACCCCTGTATAGAAGCTGTTATGATTTGATTCTGAAATTTCCCACAGAGTCATGTTGAGAATGCCTGCTTCCCAACCTGTTAGTACTTTGATGGAGGTTCGAGGCAAGGGGGCTGTGGGGCACTTGGGAGGTAGTGCTTGGCTGACCAAAGATGGTCACCAGTGGGCCTTTGAAGGTTATATCTGGCCCCTGCCTCTGGCCTGGCTTTCTGCTTTCTGGTCTATGGCGATTGTCTTAGTTAGGGTTACTATTGATGAAACACCATGACCAAAAGCAAGTTGGGGAGGAAGGATTTATTTAGCTCACAGTTCCATATCATAGTTCATCATCACTAGCAGTAAGGGCAGGAACTCAAGCAGGGCAGAGGCAGGAGCTGATGCAGAGGCCATGAAGGAGTATTGCTTATTGGCTTGCTTCCCATGGCTTNCTCAGCCTGCTTTCTTATAGAACCTAGGTCTGCCTGCCCCCCAGATGGATGCCACCACCCAGCATGGGCTGGGCCCTCCCACATCAATCACAAATTAAGAAAATGCCCCACAGGTTTGCCTGCACCATGATCTTATGGAGGCATGTTCTTAATTGAGGCTCCCTCCTCTCAGAAGATTTTAGCTTGTGTCAAGNTGACATAAAACTAGCCAGCACAGTGATGTGAATGGTTCNGAGACACACCCACTGTGGTAGATGGAGCAGCTCCTGCCAAGCCCTCCCTGCTTAAGGGACCGAGACCCTCGGAAGCAGAGAGCTGTAGGGCTTTCTCTCTTAACTTGTTTGGTCAGATACTCTGTCACAGCTACCCAAAAGGAACTACACAGAAGCCAATGCTCTGTCCTTGGGTTTTTTGATTAAAGTAAGTTGAAAACTGTACTGAAGGCCAGCCAACAAGGAGACAGGAGGTGTACCCAGTCCATTTCCTCAATTAGCAAAGGGGTGTGTGTGGTCCAGAAAATATGTTGACTGGTTGTAACTGGCATTTTAGTGGGATAGTGTGTTGGTAGAAGTTTCTGTCCCGCCTGGTTCCNCAGCCACTCAGTCCCAAATAAACACACAGGGGCTTATATTAATTACAAACTCTTTGGCCTATGGCTCAAGCTTATCATTAACTAGCTCTTACAACTTACTTCAACTCATTTCTATTAATTTATGTCTTGCCATGTGGCTTTGTGGTATTGCCTGTATTCCATTACATCTTGCTCCCCCTGGCAGCACTCAGTGTCTCCTCNGACTCCACCTTCTTCTCCTTCTNTCTCTGCTTGGATTCCCCACCTGGCTCTATTCTGCCTTGCCATAGGCCATAGCAGCTTCTTTTATTAACCAACAGTAGCAACACATATTCACAGAGAACAGAAAGACCATCCCACAGCAATAGTGTGCATGGGTTCATGGGGCAAGTAGATATTGTGAGTAATTCTGGGTGGCAGNNNACTTGCCCAGCGTGGAAGAGACCATGGATCCAATCCCAATCACCACAAATTAAAAAAAAATGTGATTTAGTTGAAATCCATCTGTGAAGTACTGAGTGTAGGCATATGACATACAAACCTTTAATAAATAAAGGGCCCAGACTCAGGGCTGGAGAGGCAACTCAGNAGTTCAGAGCATTTACTGCTCTTGCAGAAGACCTGGCTTCAGTTCCCAGCANCCATGTCGAGCGGCTCACAATCGCCGGTANTTCCAGCTCCAGCAGGATCCATGACCTTTGGCCTCTGAGGCAGCCACNCTCATGTGTNNAGACCCAACCTCTTCACATCCACACAATTAAAAGTAATTTTTCAAAAAATTTCAGACTCATGGCAANTTCCTTTCTGTTTGCTGGTGGAGTTTGGGAAGGTCCTGTTCCGGGTGAGATCTGATTAGTTTCTCAGAAGTGTTTTTCAATAATGATTCAAGAAGGAAGGATGTGNCAGGCATGGTAGCACACGCCTTCAATCCTAGCACTCGGGAGGCAGAGGCAGATGGATCTCTGTAAGTCTGAAGTCAGCCTGGTCTACATAGCAAGTTCCAGAATAGTCAGGGCCACATACAGAGACATTGTCTAAAAAGAGGAGAAGTATAGAGAAGGTGAAGTCTACACTGAGAAAGGTAAGAAAGAGGTGGGATCTTGGACAACANCCTCATAAAAACAAAGAGATAGCAGGTGGTAGACATTGACTTGAAGTGATACTGGGAACACTAGCTTACATTTGCTGAACANCTACTTTGTGCTCAGCCCCCTGTTAAGTACATCCTATAGTCACCACATATTCCTCACAAGAAGCCGGTGGGTCAATGTTGATATTATCATCAAACTACATATGAGAAAATGGAGACATAAACGTTTTTATAGGGAGATGGGTCAGTGGTTAAGAGTGCTTACTCAGCAAGCATGAGGACCTGAGTTCAAATCCCTAGCAGGCTTGTAAAAAGCCAGGTGTGGCCATNCACATGCCTGTAATCCCAGCTCTCTGAGGGGCAGAGATGGAGGGNTTGTTGGGGCTTGCTAACTGTCAGCCTAGCTCCAGGTTGAGTGAGAGACCATGTCTCCAGGGAATACAGAGGAGAGTGATAGAGCAGATATCCTCCGCTGGCCTCCAATCACCCCTGGCTGGACCCAGAGAAAAATTATTATCTTAGCTTGGGTAGACCATGAGCAGGTTCCCACAGCAGAAACATGGTTCCAGGGTGGAAGGGTCATCCCACGCAAGAAGAAAAGGCTAAATTCAACAGCCATCATCCACTGGATGCTTCGAAATGCAACACAGATGCATGCGGTCCTAGGATTAATCTCAGCACCAGGGAATAGCAACAAAACAAACTCAAAATCTACTGTACTGAGAAGCATGGAAAGTTCTAGATGGAAAACATTTCAATGAGAAATGCATGGCTGCACAAGTGAGGCTTGGGGGATTGGGTGGGAATCAATCCTCTCTGCTCTCAGAGGATGTGGGCAGACTGCTGCTGTGTGCTCCAGCTGCAGGGAGAACTCACTAACTCCCTCGCCCTTCTCTTCCCTCCCATTCCCTCTGTCCCTTCCAGCCCCTTCCTCCTTCCCTTTCTTATAATTTTCGGTAATGCTTTTCTGATCTTTTCATCAGTTGGTTTGCATCTTCACAGCACAGACAGACAGACAGACAGACAGGTGGAGGATTATTTTATTCACATGCTTCTTGGCTTCAGTAATTTCTGAGACCCAGGGTCACACAGTCTGTCACGGAGGATGTAGCAAGTCTTTCCAGGTGGAAGATTTCTCTCACAAACATACCTGACGTCATCANGCTGTGAAGAGGCCTAATTTCTTTCAGTTTGTCCTACAAGGAAATTGGAAGAGCATAGAACACGCCTCCCCTTTTATTGAGTACATTGTTACTTTACATTTTAAATATAAACATTGAATTTTCAAAAACTTTTCCTTTTCTTCTTATTCATCTCCTTCCCCTACTGTTTTCTGCCTCTCCCTTCTGCTGGTCCCCTACTCCCAAATAGTCCCCAATTCTGCTTTCATGTCACATGGATTACTTTTCTTTCCTTTTTTCCCTCCCGCTTCATTCCCTTAAACTCTTTCTCCCCTTTCATGGTTCCCCTTGTACTTTTATCACACACACACACACACGCCCCACAGAGAAAGAGGGAAAGAGAACCAGAGACAGAGACAGACACACACACAGAGAAATTCATGTCTAGAGTGCACAAGTGAGAGAAAATACGTGGTATTCATCTTTTTTACTTTGGTTTGTTCTGCTTAATACAACAATCTCTGGTTCCATCCTTTTCCTGGAAATGTCATGATTTAATTTTCCTTGGTGGCTGAATAAACTTCCACTGCACACATGCACCACATATCTGTTAGCCATCCAGGTGTGGGTGGGCATCTAGACTAGTTCTATCCTCATCGTGAACAGCGCAGCAATAAACACAGATGCAGATGTCTCTGTGGTGTGTTAACATGTTGGGAAATGTGCTCAGGGGTAGACTATATGGCAGTTCTACTTTTAGGTTTTTGAGGACTTCCACACTGAGGACCACAGAGGCTNCATCACTTTGTGTTCCCATCAGGATGCATCAAGGCTCCCCTTTCCCACATCCTTACCAGCATTTGTTGTTTTCTTAATGACAGCCATCCTGATTGGGTGAGATGGAATTTGCATTTTCCTAAGGATTTTGCATGATATTATGAATATTTATTGGTCCTTTGTATCTCTTCTTTTGAAAACTATTCTGTTCATTGGCTATTTATAGACTGGATGATTTTGGAAGTTTTTGTGTTTAATTTTTATAGCTCTTTATGTACTCTAGATACTAATCCCATCTACTATATAGTTAATAACTTTTTCCCCAACATTGTATTTAGTGTTNACAAGTGAACTTCTCTGAATTATTATGACAATCNTATGAGGTAAAACCATTATTGTCCTGAAATTATGGCCAAACAAACAGGCACAGCACCAGATCAACAGCTGATAGAGGCAGCTAGCCTCCATCTTTGCTCTCAAACTTTACCAGACTGCCAACTGTCGATTACATAACTGAAATGTACTCAGCACAAACACGAGACTGGACAGATTTGGGTTCCAGCCAACCACAGAGAGCTTTCTGGATGTTGAAGAAGACGTAGAGGATTCCTTCCAATTGTGGGAGAGATGGAGTGGGAGACTTGAAAGCAGTCAAAGAACTAAAAAGAGGAACGTGTGCAAGGCAGCAGGGAATGGGGGCCAGATACGCCGAGAGAGGCTCAGGTACCAGGGGAGGCTGACTGTGCAGGCTGACTCAGCTAAACTAAATTTTAACCAGTGGTTCAGGACTCCTCTTCATGTCATTCGGGAGCCAGCTTTGGACCAATGGAGTAAGCCAAACAAGGAATTGTGGGTTGGGCCAACACAGATGAGAGAAAGCTGGAGGAGAGGAAGAGCAAAAGCAAAGAGAGAAAGCTGGAGAGAAACCCAGATTCCCAGGAAATTAGCGTGATCTTGGACTATCAAATGACTGAACCATGACAATTCCTTTGAGACGTAAATAAACAAATCCATATACTCCTATACTGGAACACGACTCAGCCATAAAGACAAGGCTATTTATATACCAAACATCNCAGAATAATCAGGTGGGACACAAAAAGCCAAACATAAAATCATGCTCTTTTTAATTGGTCAAGGAAATTAAAACTCCATTCACAAGACAGGTTCCATTCACATACAACGAATTAGTGTCCCCGTAAAAGACAACCAAGAAGGCAGGAGAGATGGCCCAGTGAAAGCTCTTGCAAGCTTAATTCCCAGCATGCATGTCAGATAGCGCATAATTGCCTATAACTTTAGCTCCAGGGGATCCGACACCACATCTGGNCTCCCATAGGCACTGCANTCATGTGCACAGGACACCTCCCCCCAACTCACAACATACATATACATACATCCCTGAGATCCCCTTTGCTCTTCTGCCATGTGAAGTCACAAGAAGAGAGCTGTNATTTAAAGCAGCTCCCAACAGTCATGGAGTCTGCCAGAACCTTGATTTTGGACTTCCCAACTTCCTAAAGCAGAAGAAACTCATGTTGAGCTTGGCATGGTGATGCACGCCTTTAATCCCAGCACTCGGGAGGTAGAGGCAGGAGGATCTCTTTGAGTTCAAGGCCAGCCTAGTCTACAGAGTGAGTTCTAGGACAGCCAGGGCTACACAGAGAAACCAGGTCTTCAAAAACAATGACAACAGCAGTAAAAAAGAAAGACATTCATGTTGTTTATTATCTCCTAAATTGATGGCATTGTGTTATTACAGCCCAAATAGACTAGGACAGCGTCATTTAAACATCTTATTTATTTTTATTTCTTTAAAAATAAAATATGTCTGTGTGACAAAATGCACAAAATCCAAATCCTCAGCTTAAAAAAGGAAAATAAAGGGAAAAAGCAAAACAAAAACCATCTCGGTAGTAGAGTACCGGCTTAGCAAGGTCTTGGGTTCAGTCCCCAGCATGGTCCCCAAAATCTTCAAAAGAAAGTAAGCCACTAGGGGAGGCTGGGCTCCAGCAGTTGACTGGGCTTCAGCTGTGGCATAGTTGGGAAGCTCTGCCCACAGTTAGTTGAGACTCAGGTCATTGGAGAGTTGGGGAACTAAGATGCAAGTGTTTTGGATCAAGGGCAAATTTTTAACCTCAAAGGGTGGTTTTCTGAATTACATAATCTAGTGGCTTGAGATTTAGAAAACAGAGATGCCACCCCCCCCCCACTTTTCATAGGAGCACAGACAGCTCTGCTTCTGTAATTATTCTGTGTTTTACTTTTAATGACAGCAGTAGGCCAGTGCCAAAGGGTGTGATGGCCAGGAAAGAAACAGGCTTTTTCAGAATCTTAGCGCTCAGAGTTCTCCTTTTCTCCTTTCTTTCTTTCTTTCTTTCTTTCTTTCTTTCTTTCTTTCTTTCTTTCTTTCTTTCTTTCTTTCTTTCTTTCTTTCTCCCCCTTTTTAAAAGACAGAGTCTCACTGTGTAGCTCTAGCTGTCCTGGAACTCACTATCTAGACAAGGCTAGCCTAAAAATTACAGAGATTTGTCTGCCTCTACCTTCAGAGTGATGGAACTAATGGTGTGCACCACCATGACCAGCAGTTTCAGTTTTATCCCATGGTCACTTGGCCTTATTCATTGGGCTGGCTCAAGCACAGCATCCTATAGCAGGAGGGGTTGGTGAAAGAGATCTGTTCGCCTTATAGTGGTCAGAAAAGACAGAGGGAAAGAAAGCCCCAGAGTCCTATATCCCCTTTGAGGACACACTTCCAATGACCTAACTTCCTTTTTCTAGTC
>LZPO01066312.1:166981-179939 GCA_001675575.1 Neotoma lepida | reverse complement strand
ACTGCCCTTCCTGTTCAGTGTTCCTCACTCCCTGTCTCCCCTGCTTCAGGGTGAAACACAATATCTTAAGCAAACAGAGCTCAAAGTGGCTGATCATTGGCTCCCATTGTCCCCTGATACCACAGCCCCTCCCTCCCCTTGGCCTGTGCTGACAGGCTGTTTATATTTTTTTCTAAGGGCCACCCTTTAACTCACAGTCTGATGACTATAATGGGCTCATTTGTCTGAGGGCAAAAGGGAGCCGGCGTCCCTAGTGCTGAGGAGGCTGGGCCGCTCTCTGATGCCCAGGAGTGGCCGGTATGGAACCCAGGTAAGAACGTCCTCTTGTGTGATGAGTCGCTCTCTGGGCTGGCTGGTTAATCTTGGGCAGGGAGGGAGACAAGCTGTGACTGAGTTGCTAGCTTTGTCACTGGTTTTCAGTTCTTGTCTGCAAAGACAGAGGAAAAGACGAGTCTCCGGAGACGGGCCCAGAAAGCTTCTATGAGCCTGGTCCACCCAAGTGAGGAAGGAAGAAAGCCCAGAACCGGGGGGAGGAAAAGGCAGGTCTGGCACCCAAGCAGCATCATTGGGGCTGAGCTGGAGACATTTCCCGGCACATGCTCCAGGTACTCAGCCTTTCCCTTGTCCAGTGCAGCTGTTCACAGCTTGCGGCTGCCACGCTGGGGTTTCTGTAGCCTGCGTACCTCGGTTGACCCCCCCTTTGAAAGAGCTCATACCGTTTAGTATTTTCAAAGGGAAGGCCTAGTGGACTTGTCATAAACAGATCCATTCAGAAATGTGGGAATGGATGGGAGCCAGCAGGCTGCTGTAAAGTTTAACTGCCCCATAAAAGTGCTCAAAGGGTACTTGGAATAAGGAACAGCCCCAGGCGAATAGAGAGTTTGTTCTTGATTACTGGAGTGAAACGGCTGGGGGTGGGAGTGGGCCCCCTGTTGCCCCACCCCCACCCCCTGTGATGATGGTTCAGAGGACAATGTGAGGTGGGGAATCTGACCTGGCTTGGGCAGCCATGCTGCCATACTTTCTGGCTCCTGGTTCTGGTTTCCGGGGCTGTCAGTCTGGTTTCTTCATCTTAGCCCATTTGGCAGTAGAAACCTGTCCCAGCACAGAGCTATGACTGCATGAAAGTGATAGGTTGCAGAGCACACTAAGCTCCCTTCCCCCTAGAAAGCGTGTTAGAAACCCCCGCCTCCTGCTGAGCAAAAGAAGCAGCCCCGACAGCTTTGATCAGACACTGTGTCCTTGCCTTTCTAAGGAGCCTGGTGGTGTGAAGTCAGTGTGTTTGGTATGGACAGGAGTCTGATAAGCTGTAGAAGGGAGGCTGGTGAGTCCCTGCTGTCCTTGCTGTGCTTTCTAAATCTCTGGCTTCTGCCATCCCCAGGTTTTATATGTTACCTGGATACAGCACCTTTAAAAGTGCAATGCTTTTGTGGCACCCGATAGAATTAAATCAGAATACAAAAGTCAGTTTTCAAGTAAATTGGACCCAAAGCAGTGTGATGTTTAGTCCACTGTATGAAAACACAAAGCAGTTTGCAAGCAAGGTTGGGGCTCCTGAGTGAGTGGTCTGAGAGCCCAGGAGAGAGGGAGGGCTAAGTTGCTCTTTGGAGTAAGCTAGTAAAGGAAAGAATTCACTCTGAAAGTGAATTTGAGACTGCCCAGTGTGGGNTGGGGCCAGGACAAAACCTCCCAGCCCCACCCTGCAAACTCAATTTGTTGGGGGCACTGTATTCCCACACTCCTATCTGACTGGATATCTTTCAGTTTCTGAAAGCNCAATCCCCAAAGATTGCCTCACCCCAGGGGCTAGCTCCAAGCCCCAGGGTGTCTCTTGTGCTACTGACCATCAGCTGGAAATCAGAGGTCTCAGCAACCTGGGAGGTTTGGTGACTAGCATATAACTGTGTCTAACTTTGTGCTGTAACTTGGAAGTTCTATGGCTCTTACCCTCAAGTTCAGTGAGTTGTTAAAGAAGGTTTGCAGAACCCAGGGACATGCTTTTATGTCTGCCGGCCTATTATAAAGGATATAATGGAGAACATAGACAGTCAGATAAAGAACTGCATGGGGGTAGAGGTGGGGTAGGGAGGGGGCCCCCCAGCACCTCCAGCTGTTCAGCAGATGTGCCATGACTTTTGTTGTTATTGGTGGTTTTGTTTTGTTTTATGGGGCCTTCATTACATAGGCCAGAATAGTTAGATACTGCCCCTGGTAACTGAGTCAATCGCCAAAACCTTTGCGCCTCCTGGAGGTTGGTATTGGTGCTGCAGCAGGAATATGGCTCATTCCCCTGACAATCAGAACACTTCCTGAGCTTCTGGGAAGTCCTCAGCCTTTATATACCCCGTGAGCACACAGAGATACCTTTTCATTTTGTACATCTTAATGGCTTCATGAACTGTTTGCCAAGAAACAGGGACAAGAACACACACACACACACACACACACACACACACTTCGTAGTCTAACCCTCAGTATCACACCTTTCTGAGGATTTACACTTCAGGTCATCTCTCACATATATTTGTACAAGTTACATACTGTTTCTGTGTCCCAGTTCCCAAATCTGCAGCATGTGGCTAGTCCTAAAAGGGGCCAGCTAAGGGGAGGTTCTTGGGGCCCAGCCCTGCCACATTGGTGGGGGTGACCCCAGAAGGCCAAGGCCGAGGCAGAAACTCCAGAGCATGAAGCTAAGAGCAAGAGCTTTGATTAGGTACATCCAGGTCAACTCATACCTTTGCTATTTTATGTAATATTGGGCAAGTCATCTCTACTTTTCTAAAGTTTCTGACTGGACCATTGTGAGGCTTAAATGTGTCCATATGTAAAGAGTTTGAAGTATAGTGTTCAGCACACAAGTCTCTGATAAATTCATTCATTTCCCAGCTACTCGCACTCAGCAAGAGGCCTAACCACAGACTAAGTTTTCTGAGCCCCCCTCGCCCCAAGGCTTAATTGAAAATTCTGGGAAAAAGAACTAGTGAGTCAACAGTGCAAGGTTGTGTTCTAGTTTCTACACCATGCTGACCTGCAGGTGACTCCGGATGAAGTGCGTCCCTTAGGCCATTGTGATCTGATCTACCCATGAGTCGATGCCTTCGAAGTCCTCTCTAACTCTTGGTCCATGGGTAGATACAATGGATCTAGCATATACCTCAAACAGCTGAACTTAATCTCAGGTCTCCAGTTTCTACCAATGTTGAGGTGTCCTGGGACAGTCCCTTAGTCCCTCCAATTCCCTCGCTTTCCTCATCCGAAAGTGGCCATCACAGTGTCTACCTCATGGGATGATTTGGGGGTTGGGAAGATAGGAAACACAGACATCTCCAGAATGCTTGATTTCGAGTCATTCCTGCACCTTCCCCCATGAAGCATACCCCCATTATGATGGAACTTTCTGGATATTGTTCCAGAGGTTTCCCACAAGAATAGGTTGAAATAGTCTCTGAGTATAGAAGCCTGCAAGGCCAGGTTGGGAGCTAGGAGCCAATCTAGGACAGAGGATGAAAAGTGAAGGCCACACCCACATCCCAGAAAAGCAACCTTTAGAAAACCCAGCCTCAACTCCCCCTAAGACTGACAAGAGCAGTCATTTCTTCACTGGGCCCTTTCTGTAGAAAACCCTAAGAAAATGGAAGCCCCAAAGCCAAGGGTCTAACACAGTAGGATCAAGAAAACTGGTGGACAGTCCCTGGTAGGCATCTAACGAACAGACGGCTTGGTGACCTTTGTGCTCCTGGGGTGGTCTTCATGGAGCAATGGGAAGTCACAATTTGGTTTGTATTCATAGTCCTTGTACTTCATAGTTTGCTGCCTACTTCATCTTTCAAGCAAGTATGCATACCCCTTCACCCATACTCAGTAAACACCCTGTTTTGTCATCTGGGGACATTAAATGAACCCACCAAAAACGGATAGAAAGCAAATCAGATACCTTCCCTGAGGAGCCCCTAGGCATCCTTTCACCCCAAGCCACTGTCTGGAAAACATCTCTTACCTCACCTCCTGCCCTGCCTGGCCTTTCAAGGGCTCTAACTGCCAGGAAGGTTTTCTCACTCTCCACTGCAATTCCCAGCACTGTGCCTGTAGGGGTGAGATGAGGGACCAGCATACACCGCAGCCTGCAGCCAGCTCCTCAGACTGTTGACTCTAGAAACCACAGGGCCTCCAAAGGCCATCGCAGACATCACACACATTGGCCTCCTGACTCCAGCACGGGAGCTGGTGTCATTCTCCAAGAATGATATTTATTCTTTGCAGGTGTGTGGAAGACCTTGGAGTCTGCAGCACCACTTTGTCTGTAATCCTGTTACTCCCACGGTTGCCAGTGTTGACCTTTGATATAGCAGATATCCTGCCAAAGAATCTCCAAGGACAGACATTTATGGGAAGTCTTCCCTCTTAACTCTCCCCCTCTTCCCAGAAGAGTGAGATGGAGAGTTTTCTGTTTTGTTTCATTGTATTGTGCTGGGGGCATCACACAGGGTGTCCTACTAGGCCACCCTCTTCCACTAAGCCACAGTCACCTCCCTAAGCCTAGAACTAAACTGAACTTTGGAGTGTTAATTAGCTCAGAACCGTGTGTCATAAAGGCCACTGGTGTGCTTCCCAAAATAGTATAGTTTGCATAGTTTTGCCAGCTACTCCTGGTTGTAACATCCATCCATCACTGATTTAATTTTAAATACAGAAGTCTTGCTTGAGAGTGTCCCAAGACTGCACTACACACACACACACACACACACACACACACACACACACACACACACACACATTGATGCTGCAGGTGGAGGACAGCACTGCAGGTGGGGTCAGTGCTGATGCTGCAGGTGGAGGTAGCATATACTGACTTTTGCTGCACCTCCATATCTACCATGATATTTCATTCATAATGAGGCAGGCAAGCAATGACAGTAGTGACTCGCAAGGAGCACTTAGAGTGGCCAGCAGTAATGAAAGATGTTTCACTTAGAGGCTGCCAAGTTCTAGACTTTCCCTTTCTATGTCTTTAGACCACAGTCAAACACAGGTCACTGAAACCAAGGGAGGTTTAAAACTGTGGATATGGTGATGGACAAGGGGCTTCAAGTCAAGTATGGATGGGTAGCCTCTGCCTGCTCCTAAAGTCCTCTGAAACCTGCAATACTCTCTTCTGCTGTTGTCACCAGGTGCTTTCCAAACAGCTGAGCACTAATTGAATTTCCAGGGTGCCCAGTACAGCCAAGTCCTTTTGATGTATCACTGACCCCCAGGTTCTTCCCTGGAATCAAGGGAGCAGAATGAGAGCTGGAGGCTTCATGGTTCTCCCTGAGGCCTAGAGCACAGGCTGTTCCCTGGACACCGTTCTTTTCTTGTGACCNTGTTTTGAACAAGAAATAGCAGCCATTGGCATTTTCTTAGGGATGAGAGTCCTTTCAATCTGCCCTCAACTTGGATAGCTGTCGTGTCTCTGGATCCTTTCTGTGTTCTGGGCACACTGGGGACATAACATAAATATTAATTACTGCTGGTACATTACCAACAGAAAATGGAAAGACCCCTATAAGGCAGCAGTGACCCTAGAAGTCCCAGAAGCTATGTTGGATATGTGACAAGGACAGATAGTGACAAGACATTAAAAAGCAGCTGTCTTCTTACACTTAGCACTTGCAATAAACCAAGGATGCCATTGTCTGAGCTGTCACTGACGCTGGGGGAAAGCAGGGGGATGGGGCAAGGGCAGGCGTCCCTGCCTTCCATATGCGTATTCTGAGAATACTGTCTCTGGTGGGAGCCTCCTTTTCTACGGGTAGGCTACACCAACCATGGTCTTTGAGCTGCAAAGAATCTAGTGCTGTCCCAAGCTTCTGGGTGTGACCTTTGAGTGCAGGGTCCTTGAGGAAGGAGGAGCTGCTGATAGTGCCAGGACCTGAAGTCAGTAGCACAAGGTAGAAGGGCTTGGTGACCAGCAACCCCCATCCTCTAGGAACTGAGGTGCTGGTCAGAAAAATATCTCAGCTGCCTAGTGTGTTAGGGGTAAGAGACGGTGCAGGAAGACTCTGGTTCCTTCTTTGAAAGTTGTCACTGCATATCTTCCCTCCTATATGGGTGTAAACTTATTTTTCCTATTCCCTTCCTTTTAATGTGTAAGAAATCCACAGTGAGTGCGGGGAGGAGGGGGCTGGCAAGGAGAAGAGTGTGTGTGGCAACTGGAGAGTAAAACCATTGCAGCTCCTGTCTTACTTGTTGCTGTATTGGGTGTTTTTGCTTGGAAGCTCCCCCCCCCCACCGACTTTCTCCAAACAGGGCTATTTGCTCTGATGCTATGGAGCATCTCCCTGGTTCCCTCACATAGTGATTGTAGTATCCAAACCCCGGGCTGGTATCTACTGTGTCTTCTGTTAACTAAAAGGGAGCTTGAGTTGTGTTCTTGCTTCCTCATTCCAAGGAATGTACTTTCTCAGCCACTGACTGGGAGGCCCGACGCATGGGATACAGCCCCAGGCAGTCTAGCTGCAGATGGAGATGCTGATGGTGCTCAAACTGAGACTGCTCTGAGCTGTGTCAGTCAGCTGTCTGTCACTGTGAGAAATATCTGCAGTAAATAGACTCTCAAGTAAGAAAGCCTTATTTTGGCTCATGGTTTCACAAGTCTTAGTCCCTGGTTCCCTGGTACCGTTGCACTGTTGTAGTAGCACTGTTTGGCCTAGGGCAGACATGACTGAGAAAGACACCCGAAGTTGACCTATGTTTTCCATTCACATAAAAACATACATGTGCACATAGACACAAGACATGCACAGACCTCTGAAGGAGCACATAAAATATTGAAGGAGATGGGTTGTATGTGCAAATAACTAGGGTGGAGAAGTGCTGTCAGGACATGCTCTGTTTGTGTGTGTGTGTGTGTGTGTGTGTGTGTGTGTGTGTGCGCACGTGTGTGTTTCCAAGACATTGTCATCCAAGGCCAATCAAACTTTATAATCAGGGAAGAAATAAGAAAGGCCACAGCAGGCTCAGGAGGAAGCAGCATCACAAAAGGGACAGTAGCTAAAACTGAAGGAGGATTTAGAAAATATACTTTAATCAGGTGGTATGGGAGGAAGCCAGAGTCAAAAACTAGTGCTGAAAAGGCCAGTGGTCCTTGACAACCTGAGCAATATATGATGTCACTAATCACCTGGCTTTTCCTCCAGTTTCCCAACATATGACTCCTTGAGCACTAGACCTCTTCCTCCCTCCTTCCATGAAGGCTTTCTCACTTCCCAGAAAACGGACAGCCTGGGAGTTTCATTCGGTAGTAGANGAGAGAGAGAGAGAGAGAGAGAGAGAGAGAGAGAGAGTGCGTGTTCCTTTAGAGCCCTCTGTACATGGAGAAAAACTTCTCAGTTTCCTATAACTCTCTTGACGCCCTCCAGGTTGGTGTACCATAGTAGCATTATGAGCATGATGAGGTAAAATGGCCTCTTCTACATGTGTACATCCCTCACCGTGCCCAACATTTTTTTTTCATAGATTTTCTAAAAACTTTGAAAAAGTACTCTCCTAATGAAGGAAAAGCAATTTATAGGTACATTATATCCTCATTGGGCTGAAGACTACTGTAGGAGGATCCTTCTGTATGCTGTGAATATGTGTTTCTCTTATTGGTTGACAATAAAATTTTTTTGGCCTATAGCCAGGCAGAATAAGGGTAGGCAGGAAAGCCAACGGGAGATATAGGGAGAAGAAGGGCAGAGTCAGGGCAGACTCCAACCAGTCACTGAGGAAGCAAGACATATAGAAAGTGAAGTAATAAGTCATGAGTCACATGGCTAAACATAGATAAGAATTATGGGTTAATTTAAATGTAAATGTAAGAGCTAGCTAGTAATAAGCCTGAGCCACTGACCAAACATTTATAATTAATATAAGCTTCTTCGTGTTTGTTTGGGACTGAGCAATGGGGACAGAAAGGCTCTGCCTCTGCTTACAAAGGACAGGAAGTAATGAGAAGAGAAACCATGCACATATGGCATTCCTTTGGACCTAAAACTAAAACAAAATAAAAAACAACACACGTAAATTTTCCAAGTAGTGGAGTAAAGGTCTCTCTGTAAGGGCAATGAGGCACTGGTGACAATGGCCCAAAACTCTGGAAAATAACTAAGGTCCCACAGTAGTTTACAGAGTATTTGTTAAGGAAAACAGCAGAATCTCTGTAAGTATAGTTGGTTTTGTAGGCTTTATCTTTATCTTAACTCCTTTCTCCCCAGCCCAACAGCATCCTTGAAAACCAGTCACCTCACAAAACCATGAGTAATTGTGAAAACTGAAAGTGACAGGGTGGCCTGGGACTCCCTGAGGACCTGTTCCCAGGACACCATCCCGATTCAAGCCAACAGTCTCCAGAAACACCATTCTCAGAGCTTGTCTTTATTTGACTGGACTCTGGGTTTATTCTCTGTGAATAGCACTCTCTGCAGGTATTTGTCCAAAACAGCTTTAACATTAGGGTTACCTGGGCAGCATTACCAGTTAGGTCTAAGGAGAGGCTACTCAAAGCAGTTAAAAAGATACTCATAATATGGGTTTTTGAAAATCTCCATTATATCTTTGAGAATCTGGGAGACAAAACCGTATTCAAAGCTGTAAATTTTCCCAGAAAAAAGTCCCAAAGACCCCAGTCTCTCACCTCCTGCTTCAAGCTTTTAGGAGCTAGGGGAAAAGGTACTGAAGGCAAATGGATTCAACATTGCCATCAACAAGGGATTTTAAATAATCCAATTATATGCTGTCCACAGAGACAGGATTTAAATTCAAAACACAAATAGGTTGAAAAGTAAAAGGATGGAAAATGATACATGATATGAACAATAGCCGTAAGAGAGATGAAGGGCTATATTAATATCAGAAATAAACCTGTAGAGAAAATATATTTTAAAGACAATGAAATATGATAAATCATTTAGGAAGACATAACACTTACATATAAATAAAACTTGAGTAACACTATAAGTCAATAGACTTACAGACATCCGTAGAACATTCCATTCAATATCAAAATATGCATGTGTTCAAGTGTCCCTCGAGCATTCTCTAAGAAAGTCATGTGTTAGATCATAAAGACCACAAAAAACATGAATCAAACCTAAGTATGTTAAAACGACACAGTGGAATGATCAATAACACAGGAAATTGAGAAATTCACAAACTCATGAAGTTAACAAACTTCTAAATAATCTATGGCTAAAAAAGAAATCATGAGGGAAATTAGAAAATATTTTGAAATGAGTGAAAGTGCAATATATTGCAAGTTATGGACTGTACTTAATACAGTACTTAGATATACAATTATAGCTGTAACTAATTAAAAAGGAATATATGTAACCTAACCAACCATTTTTGAAAACTAGAAATAGAAAAGCAAATTAAACTCACATTAAGTAGGAAACAGAGACTAGTAAGGACTACAGTCTAATAAATAAATTATAGAATAGAAAACAACACAGAACACACACACACACACACTTCCCTTGAGTCCTCAGAACAATTCCAATGCCTCCTTCATGGAGAGGCTTATAGAAGCTTAACTGTGTGTTTTGGCCCCCATTAGTCATCTGAGACAGTTTACAGGAAACAGTTTTGGCTCCTATGCCAAGGTGTTGTACATAACCTGTGTGTTCAGCCAACACTGGCTACCTCTGTGGTGGAGGAACAGGCTCTTTCCAACTGTTTCATGTATACATCCTTCAGTTAATCTGACATTTTAGCTCCTAGGCAGGTAAAGACATAAATAAGTGAAATTAAAGAGGCCTATGTAGTAGCAGGTCCCAGTCACCGAGCTATGTGTCAGGCAGCTGACCCACCAAGGAAATGGTTTCACCTTGAACTTGTCATGCCCTTGCAATGCTAGTTAGTTCATCCCAGGGTCCCCAGAACTTTTCCTCACCATTTCACAAACTTCATCACTGATTCCCAAAAGAATTCCACCCTTCTGGTCATAAATCAATTACCAGAGAGTTCCCCTGAAGGCCTATTTAAGTCACTAACCTTCCAAGAGTGGCTGTTGGGAGATGGATTGAAGATCAAGGACTACGTAAGTATTGTTTTGGAGTAAGAAGTGAGATTGAAGAGCTGGCCACAGTAGCACATGTCTGAGTCCCAGCTACTCAGAAGGTGGAGGAAGGGAGGTTGCGTGAGCCAGGGGTTTGGAGACCAGACTGGGTAATACAGTAAGTCCTGCTCCCTCTCCCATCTCAAATGAAAAGCTGTGTGAGGAGAGCTGAGGCTGTAGCTCACGGTAGAGCACCTGCCTAGTGTGCACAAGGCCCTGGCTCCGCTCTTCAGCACAGCCAAATAAAATGTAAAGTCTTAAAAGAAACAAAGACCAGAAATGAGTTCCATCTCCTGTGTGTTTGTTGTGCTCCAAGCTTTTTCAAAGCTTTGTGGATAGTGTTGAAGATGATCCAAAGATTACACATGGCATCAGTCTCACAGCAAGGACCCAGGGGCTTTGGCATTGTGACAGAGGGAGGCGTGGGGAGGGAGGAGTCCAGAAGGAAAGGGAGAGGTGTTAACCATCAGGGCTTGACGTCAGGACTAGATACATAGAAGTGAACCGGAAGGTTGTCATACCTGTATTTGTGGCCGTGTTCATGGCAGCCATTGGCACTTTGAACCTGTGCCCAGGTAAACATGATGCGTGATGGATTCATATAGAATAGAAACCCTTAAGGAAAAAAAATAATAAAAGTTCCCAGGTGGTGTTAAATGAAGACATGGTCAGACAAGTTGGGGTGTGTGTGTGTTTTTATGACTGAAATTTAATAAAATCCTCTTGTATTTTCTGATCCTCTTTCTCACTGTTTCCACCTACAGTGCCTCCCCTGCTCACCTGCAGTGGGTTTCCCCCCCTTCACCCTCTGCTGTAAGTCTTGCTCACAATGGGTGGTGACTCCAATGAGGTAAACTGTTTTCCCCAGATTCCCTATGTTGAAGTCTTAACCCCTGCCCCCATACCTCAATATGTGCTATTTTATGGAAAGAAGGTGATTTCCAAGTACAAGATAGAAACAAAATGCTGTAGTTAGATCTTAGAACGTCTCAAAGTGTCTATGTGTTGAAGGTTTGTCCCTCAACCTCAACTCTACCCCATCCCGTGATACTATTTCTAAGTGCAGGAACCTTCTAGAGTTGGGCCTAGGAGAAGGGAGTTAAGTCATCTGGGACAGCCCTTAAAGAGGATTTTGGAAGCCCCGTCTATGTCTCTCTCTCTTAGTTTCCTGGCCACCATGGGTAAATGGGCATCCCTTATCATGTGCTCAGTCATCATGTCTCACCCAGAGCCAAAATAAGCCTTTCCTTATTAGAAGTTGATCATTGTAGGCATTTCAACATCATGACAGAAAGCTGTTTGACACATGAGGACGAAGGTAATTAGCTAAGTGCAATAATTCTGGAGTAAGGTGGGCCTCTAACATAATATGACTGGTGTCTTACAAAAAAAGGGGTGCATCTGGTCACAGATGCCCACAGGGAGAGAGTCAGGGGAAGATCAGCAGGACCGTGGCACAAGCCAAGGAGCCATAAGAAGCCTGCAAGAGGCTCCAGCAGACCCTGGGCTTTCACGAGTCAGCCCCTCCTAGTGTGTTGACCACAGGCTACCAGGCTTCCACTCCCTTCCTAGGTTGGACTCGCCTTGTGAAATTCTTTTTCTGCAGTGGAAATCTTACAACATCACTTATCAGCTTGATATCTATCAGAGGGTCCCCTTAGCTTCCAGTCAAATGTCAAGGCCCCAGTTTACCGACAAGAACAGTGACCTAACTCCCTTGCCATCCACCATAGGGCATCTGTCCCCATTGCTCCCGTTCTCTCCATACAGTCACATTCAGGATCAGTTTCCAGCCTTTGTTCCAGAAGCCTGCTAAGCTCCAAATTTCACACTCTTGGTGGGGAGGCTGCGGCGGGGTCTTTGGATTCCAGAGTGATTGAAATCCCCCCCCAACCCCGCCCTGCATTTCTTTGACAGTAATTTTGTAGGACTGGGAAATGGCAGGTCTTCCTGGCTTAACACGCACCAGTCTGCACAGCACTGGCGAGTAGCGACTTCATGCTTTCTCCTGAGGAAGGGAAGCACGGAGAAGGCAGCTGTTTTGCCCAAGCTGTTTCCGAGAGTGAAAAGTCAGCCCACAGAGACCGCACTTCCTCATCGTTTTCATTGCTGACTGTATCGTAATTGACTCATGTAATGGAATTAAAGCAAACGCCAAGCTTTCTCCGTCTCTCGTTCAGCAGGGTTTGCTTTCAATACCGAGATTTGCTTTCAATACCGAATGCCGGGTGGTGGAGGCCGGCTGCTGCGTTGAACTCGCTCAGCCGGGTGCAGCTGAAGTCACTTCCCCTGCGGGGACAGAGCGTGCTTTAGTGGGGTGGGCGGAGGGGGCGAGGGGGCGGGAGGATGAGTTTTCCGCAGTAGACCTGAAAACCTAGCCAGCCGCGGATTGGCGCATCCCAGCTGCGGCCGCCTTAGTCATCCGAGTGGTTCTGGAACTGGGCACCAACTTGCGTGCTTGTCCCCGGCTCTTTGTGCGCGGATCAGCTGTGGCGTGGGCTCTGGCATCTAATCCAGGATTTGCCTCTGCGCGAGGCTTATGGAAAACAGATGTCTAGCCGCTCTGGGACTGAGCACAGAATGGAAGTGACCCAGAGGGGAGCTGCCTGGCACCGACGACACGGAGGGAAGGCCCCGGCGCAGTCCGCGGGGCCAGCTCTGCTCCTCGCGTCCGTTCTTTCTGCTGAGCCCGCGGCGTAGACGGCGTCCTGTGAGCGAGCGGTGTGACCTTGAGACGGCCTGGGGCGGGAGCGCGGGAGCCGGGGACTGTGGCCACCTGAGGTCGGGGCACGAGCAGCAGCCACGAGGGTCGCGGTAAGTGTCCCTGCGGGCGACGGCGAGCAGGGAGCGGGCACCCCGGCTTGGGCTGCAGCTTTTCCATGC
>LZPO01066312.1:141711-152503 GCA_001675575.1 Neotoma lepida | reverse complement strand
CAGAACAAAATAAAAAATCGAAAACTAAAATGTTTCTCTCTTTGTTAAGTGACAGAGCCTGGGTTCAAGGTGATTTTTCCCACTCCAGGCTCAATGTTCTTGTCAATGCAGTTTTCCTTCACTTATAAATTTATTCAAATGTCTGGTCACACATTCAGGAAACATTTCTTTGCTCCCAACCATATGCCGTGCACTACGTGAGGTGTTTGAGATAGAAGGCAACAAGATACCAAGCCTGTCTCCTANGACCTGGGCATATGAAAAGAGGCAGAAACAATACATGGAGAAGAAACTCACAAAAGTGGTGCTGGGGGCGCGGGGCGCGATGGCTCAGTAGGTAAAGGACTTGCATGTAAGCATGAGGACCTGAGTTCAAATCCCAGAACCTGAGTAAAAAGCCAGGGATGCTAGTGCATTCTTATAACCACAGCTCTGCGGAGAGACCTGCAGAGACAGGCAGGGTCCCTGAGTCACTCATTGGTTAGGCAGCTCAGCCAATCAGTGAACTCCAGGTTCAATGAAAAGACTGTCTTGAAAATAAGGAAATAAAATGGAAGGTGACAGGGGAAGATAGACTTTGGTCCTCTCCATCCATATGTACACTTTTACATCCATGTATACACACGTGCATACGTACATGAACACACACACTGTATACACACGGAGAGGTGGGGAGGAGATTCTTGGAAAGGATGCCTAAGGGCTGGTCCAAGAGATGCTGTCAGTGAGTTAATACTCATTCTATCATTCATTCATCTGTTCATCCATTCAGTCATCAGCCGGTAACTACTGGATCTCTACCAGGAGGCAGTGAGCAGAATTCTAAGTGCTGAGACTAACATGGTCAAAGGTCGTTTATCGGTGAAGAGACAGTAAACAGGTACTCACAGGCAACTCGGTGGGTCTAAAAAATAGTCGTGGGTTTTTTCCCTAAAATTTCTCTTTTGTCTTTAAAGCCTTAGTCTATTTAAAATCCCTAAGTCATCTAGACATTGGAGATTTTCCTATCCCCCTTTTGTTGCTCGTTCACCTGTGGCCAACTCTTGGCTGCATCTTCCTTGCCTTCATCCTTCTCACATCTACATCCTGCTTTCTGTGACTCCATTTGAAAAACTCCTTTCCACGTTTGTAACCAATGCTTTAGTTCAGATTCTAACCATCCTCTGCCTAATTTGCCATGTAATGTCCAAAATATTCTTTTCAGCTCTGGTGCAGACCAGCACTCACTGTTGGCTCGTGATCCATTTGTTCGTTCTATTTTACTAGAGTGACTACCCTAAATCTGAATTTCAACCTGGCATCTCTTAGCTCAGATTCCTTCAAAATTTCCTCCCTTCAAGAACAGTCCAATGCCTTCTAAATCATTAGAGGTCCTCTGCTTGGGCTCCTGGCCACTCTCCAGACTCACTTTCCACTGTGTCTCCTACCCACCTCCACTGTGATAGTCACAGAAGAGATTCCCATCGGGAAGCCACTGCCAGTACACTCTCCAGGACTGATGGATAGGTTACCTTTTCTTCTTTTGGCCACCAGTAAGTTAGCTACTGATGATTAAACATACCAGTTCTGAAATTATACTAAACTCAGGGAAAATAACAATACAATTTTTAAGGATATGGGATTTGGAGACTCCAAGTTTGGTTCAAATCTCAATCTGTCATCAGTAGAATGATAGAACCATCTGTACTTGAATTTCTTCAACTTTATTTTGGGGAAAATAGTTTCCCTTCATGGGATTGTTGTGATGATTATTGAGAGAGTACACAAAAGGTATTCAGGATGGTGTATGTTACATCACAAGATATCGTTAAGTTGAAGTTATAATTGCTGTTCTTGTGTTAGTGTACACACACACACACACACACACACACACACACACATGAATTTGCCCCAGAACCTTAAAACTCTTTCTCAGAGTCACATAATTAGAAAGTAGTGCAAATAAGATTTAAATTAATTCTACGCAGCATTTACTGCATCACAGGACAAGCATTTACTCATGAACTCAGCTCTCCACCAAAATAGGAAGTTCCTCAAGGACAATGACTTTGTTATATTTGTATCTCCTAAGAAAAACTTAAGAATTCANAGACAGATNAATATCTGTGCCTCAGCCAAGACAGAATGATGGCCATGAGATGTCAGGCCTAGAAGAGGAGAGCCACAAATGGTTTGGTTTCTGTGACAATGAACTAGGCATTGTTGCCCTGGATCCCTGCTCACTCACTCATTGCTTCTATCTGCACATGGATGAGGTTCTCGATGTCTTCCTGCAGTGTCTGATGGGGCTTCAGAGGGATGGGCAGGTAGCCATAGTGTTCTTTGTTGCAGAGGTACATCTGGATGCCTGAAGATTTGAGAGAACAGAGACAAAGTCAATCAATAAAACACACACACACACACACACAGACACACACACACACAGACACACAGACACACAGACACACTTATTAGTAAGAGAGGGAGACTGGAGTGTGGCGGACACTAAGTTCAACACTGACACTGAACAAATGGCTTGTTTGGGGGAACTGACTATAGAGCTTTACAATATTCTTTTATTAAAAAGTTGAAACATAGAATTGGGGGTTCTTAAAAAACCCTGGGCCATCCTTCAGTCCAGAGGAAATTGATTTTTCTTTCTGAAGAAAAAGCACATTTGTGGCCTGAAATGCACACTATAAAGGCATGAAGCAATCAGACAGGAAGAAGGAATTCCCATTCCAGAGAGCAGAATGGAATAGTCTAGTCCACCTACAGGAAATAATAAGAAGATGAAGAATGAAATCCACATTTGACATGAAAGCACACAGGAAGCTCCTACAAGGCTGACAGATTATTAAAGCTAAATCCAAGCACACAAAAACAAAACATTTAAAAAGTACAAAGGAAATTTATAATTTCCCATGATTCTTCTCGGTTTTATTTTTTTCCCTGTGCTGGCATGGACTTGGAGCAACTAACGAACAAAACTCTCAAAAATAAGTCCATAAAGGGAAAAAATAATCCTTCCTATCAAATCCTATTAAGAACCTGCAGTNTGGCAGTGCCAGCAATGTCATAGTTCTCTTATATTCAGTTCTAGTACTCACAGTGAACTGGGAAAACTATAAAGCACCTCTGTTCAGCCAGCCAGGTAGGAATGAGGACTCAAGATGGTCTCATAGCTCCAGCCATGGAACCAACTTACTTAGTTACAAGGACAAACCTACCAAGCTCTGGACCGTGCACCCAAGCCTCTGATTTGTTAATTGCTACAATCATCTGTGTTTTCCTGAGGAAAATATCTACTTTGTGACATCTTCATTTGGGGCAGATGAAATTTCCAGCAGTCAGCTACATCANGGGCCAAGCCAGGCGAAGCTGTCTTCTGGTATTAACAGAGAAGAACAAGGAAAGAACANGGTCTTTGTCCTCCACCTTTACTGCTTCTGGTTGGGCTCACTAGGCCCTGTCTCCTCTCCTGTCTTCTTCAGTTGAACTCACTAGCTGGGCTATTTGCTCACGTCAATTTTTCTAGGAGCTACAAACCAGAATGTGACTATTTACAAAGTTGTAATGAACTAAGAAAGTAGAAAAAAAAAAAGACTTAATGTTTCGGCTGCCTCTCTATTCTAGTTAGACAAACCCCCTTTTACCATTTAATGTCCCAAGGCTTCCATACAAAGGGGATATGATGCCTAGCCAAACTATCCATCAGATGAACAGGTACAAGAAAGGCATTTTNAGACATGAAAGGCAAGTCCATAAAATATTTACCTCCCATCACACTTTCTCAGAAAGTTACTTGATGATGAAGAAAGAGGAAGAAGAGGAGGAGATGAATAAGGAGAAGGAGAAGGAGAAAGACCACCATGTACAAGAAAGACTCAAGACCCAAGACAGGTGATGGAGGACAGAAGCAAACTTAGTCCTATGCCTGTGACAGCTCTGAGATTAGAGTGTGTCAGAAGACTTCAAGGCAAACATCTTGGGATCCTCTAACATGCAAAAGAGGCCAGCTGGTAATTATGAATACTCTANGAGCTTGAGAAAATGAATAATTAGTTTTCATTTGTATCAGTGATCTCTCTTTCTCATTTTGTCTTTCTCTCTTTCTCACACCCTCCCCCACANAGANAGAGAGAGTGGAGGAGAGAAAGAATTACTAAGTATGACAAAGGAAAAGTTTATAGTGATCTTGGTGTTTTAGAATCATTAATCTAATAAAAATCTGCAGCATCTTTTAAAAAGATTTAATGATTTTTATTTATGTGTATTTGTGAGTGCCTATATGTATGTTTGTGTGCAACATGTGTGTGTGGTACCCAAAGAGGCCAGAAGAGGGCATCAATCCCCTAGAACTGGAGTGACACGCAGCTGTGAGTCATCATGTGGGCCCTGGGAACTGAACCCAAGTACTCTGCAGNAGCAGCAGATGTTCCTAGCTACTAAGCCACTTATCCAACCCCAACACTCAGCATATTAAGTTACATGGACAGGACAAGGTGGCAAGGAAGAGTGGGTTCCCCATAGAGGACCAAAGGGAAGTGAGCTAACGTTGATTTTGAAAGGGAAAAAAGCTAAAAGAAAGAAAGAAAAGAAGNAANGGNTGCATGCTACTCAGAAACAAAGATANAAATACTATGCTTCCATACCCGTTTTCAGGAGTGACACATTGGGAGTACTCATTTTAAAAAATTATANGTCCCTGAAGTCTTTCAACTATGTTCATGGATTATATGATTTAAAATAAGGAGATATGCTGATAATTAGATAAGATCATTGAGAGTATCTTGTAGTAAAAGTTTCTGGTGAATCGTTGGGAAGGAGAGGTGAGTGTTATGAGGAAAGTGTTTTGTTTTCCTTATGATGACACCACACCCTTTCCCGAGCTCACATATATCTGAAACAAAGATTGATAAATAATCTATTTCCTTGTGATTGGTCCAGGGTCACACAATAAGTCATTAGTACCAAATCTTTGTCCCCAAGGGCCAGTTCCAACTTCTCTCTCTCCCGCTCCACCTGGAGCTTACAGCTTAGTCTCAAGGCCCTTAGCTCTTGGGACTGCCATCCCTACACCAGAATGCACTTGTGGCTATCACAACTGATGCCCCAGAGGTAGATCGGCCTGCCCATCACTCACATTACTTATTTGACTCACAGTGNATTATTTGGAAGATGCCTGGCTAGTACAGAGGTGGGCTCCTGTGGCCATGATACAGAATACCAATTGCTGGCCACTTGGGAAGCCTGACACATAATGCATAAAGTCCTGGTGCACAGGCCATACAAACAGCAAAGATGAAAAGTTCCAGGATAGCCTGCATCTGTCTTCCAGGCCTAACACCTGGACAACTGCCAGGGATCTTTGCAAAATCNTTTCNACCATAACTTAGGTAGCCATCATGAGTTTATCTCACCATCTTCTTGGTCTCTAAACTCATTTTGTTAGAGGCTGAACGGTGCATTCTAACGGGCCCTGGCTGATGTCAGGAAGGCCTGAGGTGCTTAAGAAAGCTTTGCCTTAGTAAAGGCATGAATCTTCCTGAGCTGTTTTTGTGAATTATTCTTCCTCAAGGGAATGGGAGGAAGGAAAAAGAAAAAGATGAAGAAAGGGAAACAAAACACCTTGCCTTCCTGTTGACTTGGCTTTGTCAAGAAGCTCACAAAATCCAGTGGCCATGGTGACTCACCAGGAACTTAAGTCTGGCTTCACACTTCCTTCCACAGAGATGGAGGCTGAGATCACTGACTACTTCCAATATCTGTTCTCAAGAGTGAGAGAATTGGGGTTTATGACCACACAGAATCAAGATGACATTCTGAGCCTCCCTTCCAGTTAGGAAGTGACCCCTTGCTAAGTTATGGTGAAGGGGACATGCATGGAAGTACTGTGTTCAACTTCTGGACTGTACTCTGATAGGGGCAGAGTCCTACAGTNCAGTTTCTGCCTTAATGAATGGTGCATCCTTGGTGATATGCTACCTTGGATTCTATAGTTAAGGGTAATGCCACNTGAAGTAGGAAAAGATAGTGAAGACGGAATCCAGGCTGCTAAGAATTGTNGGACAAAACCACTATAGAGGCACAGATTATTTCTGAGAAGAAATAGTTCCATTTATGAAGACTGGAGACTTTATCAGTATTGTTCTAGGTTCCAATTTAATAATAGGATTCTTAGAATTAGCAATAGTTATACCATTTGCTCTAGAGAGCCAGTGAGATTTTTAANACTCTCTTCATCACTGTCTCCCCATCAACTCAGATCCTTTCCAAAAGGGAGTGGAGTCCTCTGTGGAGCCAGCNCTGGCTCTTGAGCTTTGGTGCCCAGGGACAGTACCACAGAGGATTCTGGCTGGCATGGTTACTACAAACAGTTCATTGCCTCTAGCAGACTTGAAATTGAGATTGATGTGTTTTTAAATANACATAGGATACAGGAGCATGCCTTTTGTGGTGTTTCCATGGCAACCTACAGCCATGCACAAACAATACCTGCTTGCCTGCTGGAGAAGGCAAAAACGATGATGTCATCAAAGGTCCAGGTGTAGTCCTGGTGTGGAGGGTAGAAAGCCAGATTGTTGGAGGCCTCTTTCCTGAGGTCAATCAGGAAGGTGGAGTGGACCATGGGGACAGGGAAGCAGCCCATCCTCTTCCATTCTCTAATCTGAAGGTAGTCTGGTGTCCGTTTATAGAAGCCCTGGAAGAGAGCAAATAGATGACTATGTTCTGACATCTGAAAGCATTGTCATCCAGNCATCTGCCATCACAGGTCAATAGAAATCTCCAGAGCAACTCCACTCCCCTTATCCTGAACTAAGAATTTCTAAATGAGCTCCAGAAATGAATCTGCGTTTAAAACACAGAGGAATTTGATATCAGGAACCATTTTCATCCCATTTTGGTTGATTTAATAATTTTACATGTAGGGTTACAATGAAATATAAAAGATTAATATTAATACAAAAGGGGGGAGAGCAGACAAGTGTGAANACATATTCTGGTCCTTAAACTCNGGCCCTCTGAGTTCAAGCCTTACCTCAGCTCCTTATTGTTTATAGGTGTCTCAACCTTGCTATGCCTTTTCCCTCAGCTCTAAAACAGGGACAGTCAATATTATCTACCCCAAAGGTTTTCCACCCTATACAATTAAGTAGGATGAAACTATGAAGTACTTAGAATAATGTCTAGCATCAAGAAAGCATTAACTGGGACTGCAGAGATGGCTCAGTGATTAAGNGCACTGGTTTTTCTTCCAGACAACCTGGGGTCAATTCCCAGAATCCACATGGCAGCTCACACTTGCCTGTAACTCCAGTTCCAGGGGATCTGACACCCTCACACAGATATATAAGCAAAACATAAATGCAATGCACATAAAATAAAAATAAAAATTACTTTAAAAAAAAGAAAGCATCAACCATTGTTGGCTAGCATTGAAATGACTATGTTACACTTGGCTAATGTTTTTGAAACATACATTATTTCCATATATACATTCAGGACTTTTTTCAGTGCAGTTCTGGCTTGATATTTCAGTGAAATTTCAACTGCTTCACACTTTAGAGGGAATTCCCCCCACTCCTGTTTTAACACTTCCTCCTGTATGAAAGCATGGGACAACCCATCCTCTCACTTTGTGGTTTTCAAGAACTTTGATGTGACTCAATTTGTTTTCCATCCAAATTTAATTTCCCTCANCAAATACCAATTGAGTGCCTGTTGTAATCCAGGCATTGAGATAAATGATGGAGAGTTAATAAATGAGATGGTACAGGATTATCCTATGTGGGGTGTAGACTCTTGTAGAGGATATCTACTCCAGTGGTACTAGACNTAAAGACCATGAAAAAGTTCCAGAAAGAATGAGAATATATCTCACTAAAATANACCTTAAAGTATGGAGAAGCTTTGAAAGGCATTTATAACATGTGTTGTAGGAAATGGAGGCTCAGTGGGTCAATTGGAAAGTTTCACAAGACTACCATTGTGAAGCACACAATGCTCATTGGACCCACGAGTTTCTAAGCATTCTTTAAGCACTCCTACTCCATCATGGTGCATTTCTGGTTGTGATGTTAACACCATGCAGACAGGCATCACATCTTCTACTCCTGTGATAACCTTTCAGTGTGTAGAAGTTAGCTGAGTTACTAACTCCAACACCCCATATGATAAGGTCAAAGGACCATAAACCGGGAGTAGGAAGATGTCTTACCATCATCCTAACCACTTGTTAGCTGTTTGATCTTGGAGCACTGGCTGCGCCTAACACTTCAGCCTTTGGGAGTTCTTTAAGGGATAATGGAGACATTGGCTTTTCAAAGGGCTCCCTACAGACTCACGCTAATACCGTTAGCATGAGAAACTTGGAAATTTTAGGTGGACTATGAGTCATTGAGTATCCTGAGAGAGACGATGGTAGGAAAGGAAGCAGAGAAAAAAGAGAATTAACATGCTTCCCAAAGAGAGGTGGACACAATAGTTGTATCATTCTTTCAAAAGACCTGAAGTTTATTGATAATAGGTCCTGTTCNTTAGCCAGGCGACACCACGATGACTTTGTTTTGGATGTGTTTACAGGCTCTGGAAGGCAGGGCTGCCTTGACCTTATGAGGTCATTGGCCATTTCCGTTCCTGTCCAAGTGGAAAATAGACTAGGGTGGAAGAAAGCCAAAACCAGATGAGGATGATTATAATTGGCCCAGGTTGCACAGCATTGAGTTTTTCCTCAGCAAAATAAATGAGCACATTCCTCCTACTCACTTTTAATAAGGAACTAAGAAAGCCTTGGAAGCTGCAGTCACTGGGATAACCTCCTCCCATTGCTGTTCTGGTGGCAAAGCAGAACTCACTAAAAACAAGCCCCAAGTGGCCCTGCCATGGGGAACACTGAAGATTGTTAGGGGAGAGTTTATGCTAACTTAATATGTTTTCTCCAAAGAAACTGAATGAACTTTCTACATATCAACTTGTTGTCTCCTTTAAAGACAAGTGGATGGTAAGGATCCTTCAAAATCTCTTAGAATCAGGGAATATAATTACAATGAAAGAGGAATTTCTGGTCTAGTGCTATGCCGGGGCCACTGGTTATTACATTTTCAGCAGTTTTGCAAGCCATTGGAGATANTGGTAGATTAAAATATCGTAAAAACAAAAAAGTCATATCAACCCTTATAGTTCTGGTGAGAACTCCATGTTTTTTGAGACAAGGTCTCATAAAGTAATTTAAATTAGCCTTGAATTCTTGTTTTCTATTTCTGTTCTGATTATTTGAGACAAAATTTCATGTAGCCTAGGCTCTAACTTCCTTATGTAGTTGAGGATGGCCATGAACTACTGACCCTTCTTCCCCCACTTCCCAAATTCTGGAGTTATAAATGTGCACCATCATGCTCAACTGGTCTTGAACCTCTCTCTCTCTCTCTCTCTCTCTCTCTCTCTCTCTCTCTCTCTCTCTCTCTCTGTCTGTCTGTCTCACGGGTTTTGTAAGCTGTTAGCCACTGCTCCAGCACCATGCCTGCCTGCCGCTATGCTCCCTGCCATGATGATCATGGACTAACCCTTTGAAACCATAAGCAAGTCCCCAATCAAATGCTTTCTTTTAAGTTGCCTTGGTCAACTTATAGCAATATTTGTGTCTCCTCATAGCAATAGAACAGTAATTAAGACAAGTTCCAAGAAATTACCTTAAGGAAATCATATATAGATACAAAAAAATTGTATCAACAATGACGGTAATTATAATCATTAAGATGTTTGAAAACAACTTGAATGTTCAACTAAGAGGAAGTTTAAGTAAATTACAGATAGCCTTTGATCATGATACAGTCATTAAAGAAATGCAAGTGTTTATCTGTGGTGTTGGTACAGTGGTAGGATGAATATTTTTGGCTGTTATACTTTTTTAAAATACTATTTTTGTACTTCTAAGTTTTTTTCTGATGTGCTTTTATATTGATATTTCAATAGAAAAAAACCAAATTAATTAATCCCCAACTGGATAAAAGGGAAAACAAAATCTGTTATACTTATTGATTAATTGAAGCTTCTAGCTCTACGCTCTTTAGGATATTTTGTTGATAATATTGCCCACTGGGTTGTGGCATTTGATGTAGGTTTATCGCCTTTCTTCAGTGACACTGTGGCACACACGTCTCTAAAGAGGAGATGAGAAAGGGAGACTACTGTTGACCTGGTCCTGCCTTGTCAACACTCATGTCCTCAATTAGTTAACCAAAGACTTGCCTGAGGTGTGATTCCACACCAGAAGTTAGAGTAGAGGCCCCGGGACTCCAGCATGGGGGCCACAATGGTTTTATTTTCTGCAATCATTAGGGTCAGGGTCTGTGGATTAGTCAGGAAATTGTCGACATCTATGAACTAGGAAAAGAGAAAGACAAAGTCAATTACTCAGGGCTCAATAACTCAGCACATGAGATCTGGGGTCACTTCTTAGCTCCACCCTCCTTAGTGAGAACCAATGTTGCTTGGCAGCTTTCATGCAATCAAATGCCCTTGGTCTAACTTCCCATGTTCAGCACTAAGCTGTGAGCTGGTATTGCCACAGTGGGTACACACACAATCAACAGGACANAATTTACCATATTGGTAAGAGATTTAAGTTCCAGATGTTAATGGTTCCTAAGCTCCTACAGTCTCATGCAAATATATATCTGTTGCCCACTCTCGGTACCCAGGGGTAGGTGGACCTGTTTAGGCTTTCAACAGTAGTGTCAAAATGGCCCATAACAGACCCCCAGTGCTGCTACAACATCACAAACAGGAATTTTGTTTAAATAACATTTTA
>LZPO01066312.1:100314-113075 GCA_001675575.1 Neotoma lepida | reverse complement strand
TGTGTGTGTGTGTGTGTGTGTGTGTGTGTGTGTGTATGTGTGTGTCTACACACACACACAGTTTATTTATGTCTTTGACTGTTGTTAGAACTCACTGCCTTCTGCAGAGGGAAACAGACAGAGAGGACCAAGCTGAAGAGTTTTTTTCTGCCAGACTCAGACCCAGAACTTTTAGAGCATCCCCTGCATNGCTCCCAACTGCACTCTAGCTCCACCANACAGAGGAGAAAAATCAGGTCCACAGAGGCCTGGAGTTTCNGAGANAGTAAGAGTTGGAGTCAGCCTTTAGTCAGGCAGCTGGCCTCAGAAAATGGTCCCCTGTGCCTTACCTGGGAATTGTACTTTGGAGGGAAGTTCAAAGTAGAGGGAAATACTTTGAACTACGTAGGAGGAACTTTTCCCTCAGAGTGCTGGGCGCATCAGCAGGCTCTGTGTTGTCAATAAAATTGCCTCAGCCACAGGGAACTTGGTTGTTNGAGAGCCCTCATTAGCCATCCTCATTACTGCAGGGACAAGTGAAGTGCTCATAATTTTGAATGAAGTCTTGAAGAGTCAACAGTTGACTACTCTTCTTTATGCTTCTTGAACAGTTAGCTTTGTCTTCTCTCCTCAACAGGTAGGCTTAAAGATCTTTGCCCGTTTGTTGCTGCTGTTTGGTTTGGTTTTGAGTGTTCTGTTTGTTTTCGTCAGAGTCTTGCTATGTAGNCTAAGCTTGCCTCAAACTGGAAATCCCCCTGCCTCAACTCCAAGCACTGGGATTATAAGTATGCATCACCAGGCCCAGCGTAGCACTTGCTTTGGATTGAGAATTGCTTAAGGACGAGTAAGACATTTGTTTGTTTTGAAAGCTTGTTCCGGATTTCATTTGGTGACTCCGGAAGTTAGGTCCAGGATCCTGTATCCTAAACTTCCAGGTTAGTAAAGACTACCTGACCTCCCCAAGTGGGTCAAATACCTCACTTAAAGTTTTGGATTCTATCTCCTTTCTTGTTGTGAGACTGAATGATTTATTTCTCCACTTGTAGTATGTAGTCTCCACAAGGACAAGGATATGTTAGGTGTCCATCACTGACTGTATCTACCACTGTGTCCTCAAGCCCACGAGAGCATCTACCAGCACAAGTAAAGCGTTACTAAACAAATTCAGTGGACGTAAAAACAATATACTTGGCATTCTTTTTCTCTCTAAATACAAAATATGTGAAGATTTTATCCATAGAATAAAGTCTCTAGTAAAGATAGTNAAATGTCTTTGGGGCACTTCCTGTTTAACCAACCCTATCTGGAAGTCCGACTTTGAAGCTGGCCCTGGAAGGAGGCTGGGGTCGGATGCTGTTTTGTGCTGAGTTGTTGAAAGGTTATTGGTGGAACCCCATCACCTGTCCAGGAGTACGTGGAGAATGTGATCAGTTGCTTTGAAGGTAGCACCCCAGGAGACACTGGGCCAAGGCAGAGTTCAAGCAAATGTGACTGCGGATGGTGGTAAATATGGCAAGGGGTGAGTCATCCCTCTTCCCGGTCCTCATTGGGGTGTGTCCTCTGAGACAAATTAGAAATCCAGCAGGACGATTTGGCACTCACCATTGTAAACAGAGTCCAGCCGAGCCAGTTCAGGAGAAGGCAGCACCTTCCCCTTCAGGTCAGCCTAGGACCAAGCAGGCTAGTGGGAGCCTTTGCTTCCCTAGCCCAGGCTATCCCATGCTGAAGGAGTGTTTTAGAGACACAATGAAAGGATAACCAGTTGGTGTCCAATTGTCAGAATTCATTTCCCTGGAACTTCCCAGCTAAGTTTTCAAATGGCTGTCTCCAGATTACATCCCGGTGGGACATTGTGGAGGTCTTTTACTTCTGCTCCCACATGCTATGTGTACAAGAGGGATGGGGCACCACCAGAGCCACGTTCAAACCTACTGACCCCACTTTCCTTAGCAGAGAATCCAAAAGGGAACCACATTTCACCAGACTGCTACCTGTATACGGTGAATGGCAAAAGCCCTCTGGTGCAGCACTCATACAAGGTTCTGTAAATAAATCTCATGCATTTTGCTTTTAATCCTTACAAATTCCAGGAAGTAGGGGTCTTCCGTTTCTTGGATGAAAAAAGAGTCACAAAGCTGCTTTGTGTACATTGGATATCCTAATCTGAAAAATCCCAAATGCTCCAAAATCTGAAACATTAAAAAAAAAAGTTTGGAGCATTTTGGATTTAAGGATTAAGAATAAAATTAATTCAGATATTCCAATATCCCAAAGACTCAGAATCTAAAATATTCTGATTCCAAGCACTCTGGATAAGGGACACTCAGCCTGTACTAATAGCCCTGCCTAATTAATCTGTAAATTAAAGAGGAATTTTCAAAAGAAATAGATGTAGACATTTTGTTTGAGGTCTCAAGGGCAGCAATAACCAAACGCCAAGCATAAAATTAAGTGTCTTACATTAGCCAGATTTCTTAAAAATAGAAACTAAAGTCACCTGCACCTGATCTGATGCTGTCAATAGATTCTGTTCTCTACAGNGGGCTGAATCTTCCAGGTNTTCAATCTTGACTCNGTCGTGCCACTCCATAACCATCAATTTCCTCTCATATCCCAAAATTTACCANGAAGAAACAAGATAGGAAAAACAAAAACAAAAACATGAAAAGCAACTCTGTGTGTGTATTGTTGTTATTGCTGTTATTGTTTGAGACAGGGATTTGCTATGTAACCCCAGGCTGGCCTTGAACTCTTGATCCTTCTGCCTTTACCTCCCTCCCGAGTCTTGGGATTATAGTCATGTGCCACTACACCCCACTAACAATCATTACTTTACACATAAAATATCCAAAGCCTTATAGCAATAACTTGCAAACATAAGTAGCTCATTAATAAGAAATGTATGCATTATAATCCAATAAAAGACATTTGGCCTTCATTCAGTAGGGATAAAAATCCTCCAACAAACAGAATTTTTAAAAATCTAATTTATTTGCAAAAATGATACATAATTTAATGATCAATTCCAAATGCATGTAGTCATGTCTGAACACAGATGAACAACAAACCCCTAATAAATGTTCTAAACCCAGCCAAAGAAATACGCATTCGAGTTAAGTGGGGTGATGAGAAAAGGCTAGACTCCCAGGATTCTTCATGGCATTTTCCCTGGCAAGATTTTTTTGCAAGTGAAGTCTCAGTTTTGAGAAATCAGACCACCCCAGCTAGTCAGAGCTCAAGGGTTTCTTATAGTGCTTTGCTGCGTGTTTGCTTTCAGGTAGAGAGTATGTGTTTTCTTTCTTTCTTTCTTTCTTTCTTTCTTTCTTTCTTTCTTTCTTTCTTTCTTTCTTTCTTTCTTTCCTTCTTCTTTCTTTTCTTTCTTTCTTTCTTTTTTCTGTTTGTTGTTACTGTTGTTTTGGTTTGCCTGTTTTTCTGAGAAAAGGTTCTGCATTTTCTTCACAATTTTTAAAATTTAACACTTGAATTACTTAAAACATTTTAATTATCTTAACATTTGTAAAAATGTCCTTTTCATCTTNAGGTATATTNTTGAGAAATTGCTTTTCATTGCAGCAATTTTAGATATTTATAGGGTATAGTGTGATACTTCAATACACGCCTGATCAGATCTAGGACTTAGCAAGCCTGTCGCTGTCATGTCAGGTGGTGACTATGTCTTTNTGTTGGAAACATTTTAGAATCTTCTCTACTGGCTGTTTTGAAATATGTAATTAATTGTTATCAATCATAATTATTGGCCCGTCCTATACAGAAATTGCACCCCTGGACCCCAGTTCTTTCTTTATCCCTCTTCCTGCACCTTCGTGAGGTGTGGAGATTCACAGTCTTCCACTATTCTCTTCATTTTTATAACTTTTTTAAAAAAAATTCAACACATTTATGATGATCTCTTTGCTCATAACATTCAACTTTCTGTTACTTGTCCTATTGATAACATGTGTATTTTTAAAACTTTTGAAATATACTGAGTGTTGTTCTTTTTAACTCTTTGATCTGAATTAGCTGATTAAACAAACCAACACTGGGATTCTTTTATTTTTAATCTCATAGTAATCTTATAGTATTCTTTTAAAACTATGGTCTAAGTGGTTTGACCTCCATTTTTTAATAAACTGCCACACTTATGAGATCTCAATTATAAACGATACAACATATTTGCTCTGCACGCAGCAGCCTCCTACAATTAGCATAGACTCCAGGCTCAAGAGGAAGGAGGNACACAGGATGTCCNTCACCATTTGTATCCCTGATGCAGCCTCAGGGAACTGACTTACCTTGACTTACTCTGACCCTCTTAAGTAACAGAAGAAAAGGCACAGGCAAGACAAAAAGCAGAACAGCCCAAGGAAGCCGGGATGTTTATCCAATGATCCACGTTTTACAACGTAGACAACAATTGGGTTTCAGCGCTCAGTCAAGAGGCCCAGATATCAGGACAGATGAGATAAAATGTAAGTAAAACTATGACTGAGAAGATGAAATAAAAGAGACCTAGCCCTAAGCGTTGGGTACTGAGCTCTGAGAGGAGAAGAGCACTTTCTCTCTCCTAGACAGAAGCAAATATTCAGACTTTCAAGTAGGCTGGGACTTTACCTCATTAGAGGTGCATTAGAAGAAAGTTACAGTGAGAAGCGTCTGCTCACAGAGATGGAGTTTGGACCCTTTGCAGGTATCTGAGAGATGACCTATTATAAATAGGATGGTCTGCATCCAGAGGGCACGGCCACTTAGGAAAGCAAACTATTTACTATTTAGCCTTTTTACATTCTTGAACTTTATTGTTGAAACAATTTCAATGGCNTAGTGCTCAAGTTCAGAAGGGACACAGCACGCATCAGGTCTTTAAAGGAACAAANTAGTAACTGAGAAAAAAATTCATGACCTGGGTCAGCAGCAAGTGTTAGAACTTTCTCTAAAAACAAGAAGCCTGGTGTCTGGCACCACTGAACCTACCACCAACCTACCACCAACTACATCAACCTACCACCAACTACCACCAACTACCACCAACCTACCACCAACTATCACCAACTACCATCAACTTACCACCAACTACTACCAACATACCACCAACTACCACCAACTACCACCAACCTACTACCAACTACCACCAACTACCACCAACCTACTACCAACTACCATCAACCTACCACCAACTATCACCAACTACCACCAACCTACCACCAACACACCACCAACTATCACCAACTACCACCAACTACCACCAACTTAACCTACCACCAACATACCACCAACATGCCATCAACATACCGCCAACTACCCCAACTACCATCAACTTACCACCAACTACCACCAACCTAGTGTGAAATTTTAAGCAAATTAATTTACCACTCAAGTTTATTTTCTGTAGAATAAAACTCTTTTGCTTAACAAGGGTGTCATGACAAATTTAAAATAAAAAGATTCATTGGAAAGTATTCCATAGATAGTGTTAATTGTCATGTTTCTTATTGTAATTTGTATTATATAAAGGGTATCCATATATTTTAAAAGTAAAAGGTAAAAGAGTCTATGCCTTTAAATAGACTTAATATAANAATATTTAAATAAANCTAGTGTTGGAGAAGTGGCTAGGATTTGTAAGTTTACATAAATGATCCACATAATGCCATGGATTATTTTCATGAAATAAATAAAGAAGGCTTAACTGTTATTTTAGAAAGGCCAGGCATAGTAGCACAGAGGCAGGCAGATCTCTGTGAATCTAAGGCCAGCTTGGTCTACATAGTGAGTTAGCCAGAGCTACATAGCAAGACCCTGTCTCAAAAACAAACAAAACAAAATGAAACAAAACAAAACCCAAAAAACAACAACAAAAAAAAATAGAACATCTACTAGTTTAAGTAGCTATCTTAGAAATTCACTGTGTGCTTCCACAAGTTACTCATTCTCCCTCTCAGCCAATAATAGCTGATCTGAATTATTTGCTATTATCTTGCTGAGTGTCTGTGTGTATGTGCATGTTGTATGCACATGTGTCAGTGTGCACGCACAGGCCAGAGGATGTCTGTTTTCCTTAATCACTTCTCCATCTTCTTTTTTGAGACACTGTCTCCCACTGAACCTGCGGTTCACCAATTGGCTATACTGGCTGGCCATCTAGCCCAAGGGCTCCTCCTATTTTCACATTCCCGGGAGTGGCATCATAGGCTGGGATCATGTGAGTACAGGGAATTCAAACTCAGTTCTTCAGGCTTTGCACAGCAAACATTTTATGTCTGAGCCGTAACCCCAGGCCCCTCTTGCTCTTCAATAGANCCAGAGCTACATAGCAAGACCCTGTCTCAAAAACAAACAAAACAAAAAGAAACAAAACAAAAATCCAAAAAACAACAACAAAAAAAAATAGAACATCTACTAGTTTAAGTAGCTATCTTAGAAATTCACTGTGTGCCTCCCCAAGTTACTCATTCTCCCTCTCAGCCAATAATAGCTGATCTGAATTATTTGCTATTGATTATTTTGCTGAGTGTCTATGTGTATGTGCATGTTGTATGCACATGTGTCAGTGTGCACGCAGAGGCCAGAGGATGTCTGTTTTCCTTAATCACTTCTCCATCTTTTTTGAGACACTGTCTCCCACTGAACCTGCCGTTCACCAATTGGCTATACTGGCTGGCCATCCAGCCCAAGGGCTCCTCCTATTTTCACATTCCCAGGAGTGGCATCATAGGCTGGGATCATGTGAGTACAGGGAATTCAAACTCAGTTCTTCAGGCTTGCACAGCAAACATTTTATGTCTGAGCCGTAACCCCAGGCCCCTCTTGCTCTTCAATAGATATGTGTAACCCCAGGCAGACTACATCTTCATTTAGACTGTTTTTGAACTTCATATAAAGACTTATACTACATCTATTTCCTGTGGCTCTAACACGGACATTGAAGTTCATACAAGTTGATACTTGTATTTACAGTTAATCATTGTCTGTGCTATAATGCTTTGTTCTACAATTATACCATGATTTAGTAACCTACTTGATTGTCATTTGGGGTTTTTCTAGAGTTTTGCTATTACAGACAATGCTCTTCTGACCTCTTTTACTGNACGACTCTAACCAGACTTGGTGTTGTCAGGCTTTAAATCTTTTTCCATCTTGTTGGGTAAGAAATGATCTCTCACTGTGGTATTCATCTGCATCATCTATTCACTGAGCAAGTAGTGGGCTATCTCATACATATATGGACACTAGTGATTTCTATTTGTGACCACACCACCCTGGGTTTACCCATTTTTCTATTAGGTCCTTGGATGGTTCTTGTTTATTCACAATTTCTTTTTTTTATTGTGTTTTGACTTTGTGGGTTGTTTCTACTATTTATGATGTCTTTGGATTAAAAGCTTCCCCTTAAAATAATTGTTTTGATTTATGAATAATGAGTATTCATACATAAACCTTGCTATTTCAAATAAATTCAAGATCATGAATAATCTTGAGGGTTTTGTTGTTGTTAGAATTATGTTAATTCTGTTGACCAGCCTGGAGAGAATGTGGTTACTGACTTGTCCTCCCCATGAGCACCTGTAACTCCATGCTTATTTCAATCTCCTTTAAAGATTTCATGCATTTTAGATTTTTCATAAGTACATTAATTATTTTGTTTGGTTTGTTGTTATGTGCCCTATAATTTTGAGTGTTATTATAAATGCCATCTTTTAGCTGGGTGTGCATGTGTAGCTCTCTTGCTTCAGTTACTTTAGAGCCTGTGGTGAGATTTCTTGACTCCAAAAGTTTGAGACCAATCTGGTGAACAAAGTGAGGTCACATCTCAAAGCAAACAAACAGGGGCTGAAGAGGTGGTTCAGCAGTTAAAAGTACATCCTCCTCCTCCTGTAGACCTGAGTTCAGTNCCCAGCACCCACACTGGGTGGCTCACAACCTGTAATTCCAGGAGATGACTTCCCTCATCTGGTCTCCATGGGCACTGCATTCAGGTGCATATATCCCCTCATGTAGACATAGACATACTTTAAATTAAAAAAAAAATCTTAAAACATACATAAATAAGACTTTTAATGAGTTCAATTTCTGGTAGGTGGTGGTAAACAGAAGTATACTAGATTTTTATGTGCAAATTTTATGAAATTTTCTATCAATTCTTGTAACCTATTTACAAATTCTGCTGGCTTTTCTATGCAAATATGTCATCTAGGAATAATGGTTATTTTATTTCTTCTTTTTAAAGCTCTAGCATTTTATTTATTTATTTATTCATTTTTTGGGTCATATTGATGAGGGCATAACATCTGGCATACTGCAAAATAAGAGTAGTGTTATAAGTAGAGGACATGAAATTGGGTGGAGAGACTGTTGGAGTCATATGGGGGGCTGGGGAGAGGAAATGGGGGATATATATGATTAAGTTTCATTTGCATACATGTATGAAATTCTCAGAAATGAAGAAAAACTTAAGAAGTACAGTAATGTTGTTTCTTGTTTCTCATGTTAAAAGGGAACAGTTTGTTATTTTACTATGAAATATTGTGTCTGTTATAGCCTGCGTTGATGTCTAGTTTTCCTATTGTTTTATTTTGTTTTGTAGATAGCATTTATGAGTTTGATTTTCTTGCTTTCTTAGACAGCTGAGAGGTTCATTTTGAATGATTATTGAAATATAACAAATATTTGTGCATCCCTTGAGGTGAACATACAGTTGTTCCCCATTCCTTTGTTACTGCCAAAAAAATGCATTTATGGATTTTTTTTAAACTTCTAATTCTTGGTATAAACCCAATTTATTCTTAATGAGGTATCACTTTGACAGTTGGATTTAATTTCTTGGTACTTTGCCGTCTAGGTGCGTGGGTAAGATTACCCAGGACTTTCCTTTCTCATGTTGCCCTCAAAAGGGTTTTGTATTGCTGTGTTAATCTCAGATAAGTTTGAAAATATTCCTTCTTTTTCTAATCACTCAGTGAATACACATAATGTTGTAAAATTAACCTATATAATCTTCCAGACCTGATTTCTTTCTTTCTTTTTCCTCCCTCCCTCCTTCTTTTCTTTATTGATTTCTTCTTTTTTTAATTATTTTTATTTTTCCTGAAACAGGGTCTTATACATCTGAGACTCTTTTGAAACTCACTATGTAGCTGAGGGTGACCTTGAATTTCTGGTCCTCNTGACTCCACCTCCTAAACGCTAGGATTACAAGCATACCATCACACCCAATTTTATTCAGTGCTGGAGTCTAAGTCAGGGCTGAGTGCATGCCGGGCAAGTACTCTACCAACTGAGCTGAGTTCCCAGTTCCCTGATGATTATTTTTTTGTGGAGGGAAAATATTTTTTCCTTTTGATTAGGTTTCTTTAATATTTGTAGGAATATTTGGGACTTAACCTCATGAATCAAATTATTATATATTTTTTTCTAAAAACTTTTAATACTTTATCTAACATCTAAATTTACATATGAAATTGGTTAGTACAAACTTATTAGTTGTATTCTTATATGCCTATTAGTTGCATCATTATTTATTCTTTCTGTTTTGTCCTGTGTTAAGATCAGTCTGACCAGGATTTTGTTAATTTTTAAGTCCTATATTGGATTATTGCTCCTCTTTACTGTTTTTAGCTTCTTCTATTTCATTAATTTTTGTATTTATAATTCCTTCTTTTATTGACTTTATTCTGGATTTTTCTTTTGTGTCTTAAGACAACAATTTTTCTCATAGCTTATTTAGTGGCTGCCAAGCCTCTCTGTCTTCTAAATCTTCATTATCATCTATCTTTTGATCTTTAATTTTTCAATTATAACAGCAATATTTGAGTTCCTTTGTTGGTCATTTCTGTCTGGTATTACTTCCCAAGAGTGCACTATTTTATCATTTCTCTTCTATTTTGGTTTTGTTTTTGCTATATATATGTAATGCCTGTAAAATTCCTATGTTGTCTGAAAAGAATTTGTTTTTCATCTGTGATTTTAAAGATTTTTTTTCCCCACTTAGGCCTTCTCCATCTGCTTGCTTTTTTTTTGTTTGTTTGTTTGTTTTTGTTGTTGTTGTTGTTTTTTTTTGTTTTTGGAGACAGGGTTTCTCTGTGTAGCTTTGGCGCCTTTCCTGGAACTCACTCGGTAGCCCGGGCTGGCCTTGAACTCACATAGATCCGCTTCTGCCTCCTGAGTGCTGGGATTAAAGGCNTGCGTCACCACCTCCCGGCAGGATATATTTCTAATATGACAAAATTTAAATTTAATAAACACTTTTATCCTCTCCAAAGGAATAACCTTGGAATGATTTAATTTCAAGTCAGCTCATACTCCAAATAAAACATTACCATTATACCAAATTTTAGTTCTGTCTTTATTTTGAATACCCTAATTAGACACTTGATATTATATGAAATCAACAGTCTGATTCCCTAGCATGTTTACCACTTTCCTCGCTCATCATTGCTCTCTGCACCGTAAACGCTCTTTCTGATGTTGTTTTCTGTACTCCCNAAGAAGATATGAGTAGGTGATTCCTTAGTCAGCACTCAGGTTGGATGTGTTCCCTCCAGTTCTTGAGTTAGAAGCTTGCCTTCCCCTGTGTGGAGGTGCTGGGAGGTGTTTGGGTCCCCAGGGCGTGGCAGGTGAGTGCAGCACTGTTGTTGCCTGAGGAAGAGATTCATCATCCCAGCACCTGTCTCTTATACACATCTAGATGTTTTTGCTATATATATGTAATGCCTGTAAAATTCCTATGTTGTCTGAAAAGAATTTGTTTTTCATCTGTGATTTTAAAGATTTTTTTTTCCCCACTTAGGCCTTCTCCATCTGCTTGCTTTTTTTTTGTTTGTTTGTTTGTTTTTGTTGTTGTTGTTGTTGTTTTTTGTTTTTGGAGACAGGGTTTCTCTGTGTAGCTTTGGAACTTTCCTGGAACTCACTCGGTAGCCCAGGCTGGCCTCGAGCTCACAGAGATCCGCCTGCCTCTGCCTCCCAAGTGCTGAGGTTAAAGGCGTGCGCTGCCGCCACCACTACCTCTGTCTCTTATACACATCTAGATGTGTATAAGAGACAGACCTTGTACAGCCTGGCCTCTAAGGCCTGAGGAGTTTGAGCCATGGATTTCTGTTCATTAGAAATTATTCAAACAAGGGTGCAAATGGTCTCCTACTAAAGATGGCTTGACTGAATATTTTTTCCTTTGACGTGGTGAAGAGCGGCATGCGTCTGGCACGAATCGTCCTAGCTTTTCTTAGTAGCACTATGTGGTTGGTGCACACGTGAGATGCTGAGAGGCAGCAGAGGGCCATAGCAGGGAAGGGAAATGTCCAGAACTCTCCAGTGCATGGCGTTGCTAAGCTGTGGTGTTCAGAAAGGTGAACGCATGAAACACTTTTTCAACTAACCATCTTACATCTTAAGATGGATTCATCTGAGTGAGCTACCACNTGAGCCGAGGATCATCTGTAGTCTGTTACCGCAGCATAAAACATAGGAAGAGAGTATCTGCCAGGAATCAACTCTTTCTGTTTTGTTTGTTTGTTGTTTGAAAAGGCGTCCAATTGACTCCTGCTGAAAGGAAATTCTGCTATATACAATTTTACAATCTGAAGGCTGTGTCAGGAGGCCAAGCTCGAAGTTACTGTTGGGAAGAACTCACAGGTCTAAGAGTTTGGACCTTATGCTTGTAAGGTACAAAATTTCATTTCTTTTATAATGGTTCTTCTGAGGAAAGCTTCTCACTGACAGCGTTAAAACCCTGGCTCTGCTGTTCCATGCTTGTATCTTATCCTCCTCCACTGACTCTGAAAGCTGTGGTTTCCGCATCTCACTACAATAGACAGCAAGCGCTAGGCTCCCCAGAGTTCAGCGTGGGAGTCAGGCTAGTGTTCTGTCCATCCCAGGCTCTTCTCTAGCCCTGCCCCCACATACTGCACATAGAGAACTCGCAGGATGGAGGTCCTGAACCTGTCAGCAAATGGGTTTGATTTAGTCTAGCCTGGACTGCTNTCAGGTGGCAGCTGCCTTGGGCTGCAGAAAAGGAACCTGGGTTGCATTCCAGGCTGCAAATAAACTCGTGGCCATCTGCACTGCCATTCATGACTCAGCTACTCTTTATGAAAGGGTGCACTGTGTGAGGAGCAGAAGGCCAGACACTCTGAAAGGAGGCATTGCAGAGGACGTGACAAAGCCATTNAAGTTAGGGCACCACACGGCNGATCTGATGCTGGGGCTGCTGTGTAGCAGTGGGCATAGCAATCACCAGTTCAAGAAGAATTATCATGAAGTTCATTTTATGGACACTGTATAAACACCACCCAAACAAAACCAGGCCAAATAACCTTANTGAGGTCTCAGAGTGAAGTAATCACATTTGGGAATGAGCTGGAGAGGTGCTGAGTTGGGACTGTAATCCTGTTCTTGACCATTTAAAAGAGGGACNCAGACCTAAATTGGTACTCCGTGCTTTCTGTCTTTGGGAATTGGGGCAACTTTCTTACTATTTCTGAGCTTTGGTTTCCCTATNTGAATCTTAGAGGTGTCACACACAAAGGAACAACACAGAAATTGCTGGCAGCCTACTGGCATCCGCTCTCCTCTTCATCCTGCACGGTAAGAATTATGACGTTATATGGGCAAACCACCACTCCCCCAAATCTCACACCTATGTACGTATGAGTTTAGGTTAATAATATTTAAGGACATAAATGACTTCCAGGAAGTCTTGTTAGGGCAGGAGAGTATGTGATCTCTCTTCTTCCTTTAGTGCATTTTGCTGTTTGGGACTGGGATGAGATGGCGGGCATAGGGGGGGG
>LZPO01066312.1:75855-100094 GCA_001675575.1 Neotoma lepida | reverse complement strand
CAAGATGATCTTTATGCAATGATCTAGGCTTGATAGTTACTAAAATTTAAACTTGTAGCAATTACTTTTGATGGAGGAATCCTACTTCATAAGACCNTATCCTATAAATGTAGGTGGCCACATTCATAAAGAGATATAATAAAAGTATATGTATTGTATCATCATTCGTGGTACCAAAGGATTGAAAATAAACTAAATGTTCAACAGAAGGTGACAGTTTAAGCAAATCACGATCTGCAAGCTGTCCATTATACCACAGATGTTAACAGTCTGAGGAAGGAAATTCCCACTACTGGAAGATTTTACATTTTTCAGTACCCCTGCAACAGTACTTCCTCTTTCATGGTATAGCCAGGGTATTTCTCCAGGCAAGAATGTGGTCTAGGTGCCCTCTTAAACCCGGGCAGCAAAACTGATGCTGTGGGATTTCTAAGAACAAGGCAAGGTGGCTTCCTTCTTGTTCAGAGCACCCATGGCCAGAGTGCAAGAGGCTGCCATGCTTTGAGGAAGAGGAAGGCCCTATGTATGTCTTCNGCTGAGCGCTCCTATCCTTTGAATCTGCCTNGTCCAGAGATGTGACCTGGGGTGGAAGGAAGAGCCTTCAGGTGGCTCTGGCTTCCTGGCCTTCAAGTTCTTTGTGTTGAGAATCAAGAAATCATGGAGCAGATAAACGTCTCCCTGTTGTCCTTCGTGAATTTNTGAGCCACAGAATTAATGATCGTGGAGAAACAATTGGCATTGGATGCCACTAAGCTTAGGGGAGTCTGCACTGTGCTCATAACAGGTTTTTAGAAATATTCCTCACTGTGTGCTTTTTCACACCATCTCAAATTCTCTTGTTCCACACTCATTACGCTTTATTGCNTCTTCAGGGGAAGGGTTTAAACTTTTCCACTTTGACAACTGAATTTAGGTTTCAGTCCTCTGAGAGGGACAAAGAGGTGTCTCTCCNAACAAAGGGCCATTTATCAACANATTACATTCAGAGATGAGGGAGAGAGCAGGAACAAGCTGGAGTCAGCTCCACAANGTCTCAAGGACAGTTCCTGCAACCCTCTTGAAACTTACCCAAGTGTGTCCAAAGATAAAACCTTAGCCAATTAAAAATGCACTAATATAACTCCTGCTTGTTTAACCAATTATGTTTGAGATAACCTCTCCTGAAATTCCCTTAGCTGTGCTTAAAAGGAGCCTGCACACTCCTCACAGGGCCATCGCCGTTTTGTACAGGTGAACGACCCTGCATGCATGCTGGAATATTATAAATGCTCTTTGCTCTTGCACACTATTTGAGTCTGGAGTCTTCCTTCAGCGTTTTCTCGCACCTTACACAGATACACGTAAAACAAGGACATTTGTTTTATGTGTCACCAGGAACAAGCAGGTCTCCAGGTCCTGCAAAATGTGCTAAAAGTCCAAAGAAGATAANCATAATATCCATGGCTTCATAGTTCTTAAAATCAGATAACCTATTAGCAACCTTAATAACTACAGCACATAACAACACCACACACTCCATTAATACCTCCTTTTCCATGACAAATTAAGAAAGAAAAGAGTGAGTTCAGTGCCCAGGATCTAAAACCTGCTCTATTTTANTCTAGACTGAGGTGCAGGCTGAACATGGCTTGCATTTTCCATCCCTGAACTGTGAGCCAGCCATAGCCACACCCATGTCTGGTCTGAGCAAGGTAAGCTTGGGACAGAGAGGTAAGAGCTAGAAGATTGATTCCATCAATCTCTCTTCCCCAAGCATTGCTGAAAACTAGTACATTTCTGGAATTGATACGCTGCCCTTCAGTCTGATAATGACAGGGGAAAAAAAAAACATCAGACATAACTAGCAACTCCAAGTAATATAGAAAAATAAGACAGAAAGTAACAGAGAAATTTATGTCCATTAGTGGCTGGGCACATGTCTTTAATTCCAGCACTCAGGAGGCAGAAGTAGGTGGATGTCTATGAGTTCAAAGCTAGCTTGGACTGACTATATAATAAGTTCCAGTCCAGCCAAGGATGTATAGTGAGATTCTATCTTTAAAAATAAGCAAGTAAGTCCTTTAATGTGTTCTACAGCCTTCCCAAAAGCATTTTCAANTTCATTTATTTAATTTACAAATCTTTTTTTAGGTAGTGTTAGATAGCAAGAGGCATCCAGTTCTCTATAAAACCCATGCAGCAANCACATAGTAAACACAACACAGGATTTTCTATTTTTCTAATCCCTAAACCAGCATGGCAGATGGTTCATAAACATCCTGCAGGAAACAATGACCCTTTGGAGAGAACATTAGCATTCTTGAACTCCGTGGGAAATTGCTTTAGTATACTATATGACAAAAGAGTCTCAGTGTTGGGACAACAGGAAGTCATGGCACAGGGGAGGAAGAGGCGGGTAGAAGTCATAAAGTACCCTTCTTTCAAGGGACCAGAGGTTTATTATATATTTAAAACCCTCTCTAGATCAGAAAGTTTGTGAAAAGCACTGAGAACAATTACTATTTTATACTGACAAGAAATTGTCTGTCAGCTCAGAAAGAGTCTCAGTCTGGAAGTAAGAGAGCCTGAGAACACAGCGGAAGGTGGTGCAGACTTCCAGTGAGCACTCAGAAGCCCTCTCAGTCCCCGGTTGCTGGACCTGGGCCAAGGACAAACAGTATGCCACAGAGAGGGATCGAAGAAGACTTGCAGATGAAATATTAGCAGGGAAACCCCAAGCCCCCACCCCTGGCTTCCTGACCCTGTGGACAGAGAGCCATCAATAAACANAAAGTCCCTACATTGGACGGCTTTATCTTATGCTTTTCCATACAGAACCTGAAGCCTCAGTAGAGGCCCTCAAACATCTGGCACCTCATGAGCTTGTCACTGTCATTTCCTCCAGCTTCTTGGCGGCTCCTCTAGNCATTGTGCTCCTCTGCTAGTGGCAGGATGACCAGCTAATGAGGACCTTCCTGGTNAGTGGTCCTTCTCAGGCTCCAGTGTGTTCTGGACATGGCCTCTAAGGTCAGACAGCTCTTTGGGACCTGAGCTGACTACAGACTTGAAAAAGAGTCTCTGATTCTACCCAGAGTTCCCACCTCATGCTCTTCCTGNCGGGCTTTGNTGATAGCATAGCTACTCTCCTGGACGATGTCTTAGCAGCATGTATCTCCATCCATAGTCCAATGTCTCTCAACTAATGTTCACCATGTCACAGACCACATGCACACAGATCTGTTTCCTGGGTGCTGATACAAGTGGGGTTGTTCCTACAGATGTCTTCTTAGGCCTTGTGTAAATCCTGGAACCTGTCTTTCAGTGGGCCCGGCTCACAAGCTCATCAGCAGAGGCAGGTCATACCTGAATCCCCAGCATGATGGAGAAAATCCATGGCTCAAGTTGCAGCCCCTCATTGCAATGTGCTCAAGGCAGAAATGGCANGTTACTGCGTAGGTGAGAAAGCCAGAAGGACCCTGCAGCACGTTTTCATCTGTAGTTACGATCTCANGATTAGGCACAGAAGAAAGGAAAAGGTCTTCCTATGCTGTTGGAGGAGAGCTATACAAAAGGAGCCATATGGAAGCCAGCTTCATTCTACCTTCTTGTGTGCCACTTGCCACTCTAATATGTGGCTAACANNGGTAGAAGCCTGCTGGAAGGGCATTTGCCTGTGTTCCAGGGAGCACATATTACATAGTTGGAAAGGAAATATTCTCTTACTCCACTCCCATATGTTGAACGTTGTACTTGTTTTCCAATTCTTTGTTTTCATAAGTATTTCTGTGATGCCTATTTGGTTCNTAACACTTTAACTGCATCTCCTGTAGTTTTCTTTGAAAAGAGACAAAACTATGAGATTTGCAGCAAAAGGACATTAAGGCAATGAAAAGGCTGTGTATTTATAATATAAAGCACCTCCCACAAGAGTCAAGTTCACAGTACGAGTGCTCGAGCCTGATTCTACATCCTCACCAACCTTGCATGATACCATCATCTTTGTTCTCCTAGTTACTCTTTAACATGCCATATACAAGTNGCACTTCATTAACGCTAAGGACCTCTTCCTCTGAATTCACTGGCACCCTGTAGTCACTGGCATCATGCAGCTACTGGGTAGCAGGTGTGACTTGGTTATCTGTGCTGACAGAACATGGCTGCTCATTCTGGTTTACATTAAAGGAATACAATCTTTTAAAACTTTCCTGTCCTGCTGGAGAGATGGCTCAAAGGTTAAGAGCACTGGCTGCACTTCTAGAGGTCCTGAGTTCAATTCCNAGCAACCACATGGTGGCTCACAACCATCTATAATGAGATCTGGTGCCCTCTTCTGGTGTGTAGGTATACACGCAGGCAGAACACTGTATACATAATAAATAAATACATGCTAAAAAAAAAAAAAAAAAAAAAAAAAAACTTTCCCGTCAAAAGGCACTTTGAGAGCATGCAAAGAAAGAATTTGAGCCGTAGTTGTGACATAGACTGGTAACATCGCGTCAGAGGCAGCGTGAGTGACTTAGAAGAGAACCATGAAAGCAAAGCAGACCACACTTCCTAGCCACACTGCCACCTAAGCTCAAGAAGGCAGAGAATAAGGTCACANGTAAAACAGAGCCTGGTGACTTGTGGAGGTGGTGATGCCATGAACATGGACTCTGCTGTGATGTTTCAGACACGTCTCAGTCCACTCACTTCTTTTATATTTTCTTTTCATGTGTTCACAAGATATAAANAGCTATGCCTCTAAAAGTAACTCCTAAAGAGNCCTTTTGATAAGCATGAAATAAATACTCTGAATGATAAGAAATAATTACATTACAGTTTAGATGGCAACTTTCTTTCTCTGTAATACACAAAATAACAGCGTATTTTACACTTAGTGAAATACCATATTGAAAACATGAGAGTATTCTATAGTAATAGAAACTGNGGATGTTTTTTAAATGGTATTTAATACTTGTAACAAGTATTACTTTTACTTTTATCTGCTTTGGGGTCTTGCCCTCCTAGTTGGTTGTTACTCTTTGAAGGAGCATTAGGATGAGGGACTGTGGCTACTGGGAACTGAGACAACAGCTTCAGTTGGTGGGAATCTCTGTGGCACTATTCAAAGTAGCCCTATCTTCAGGCTCCACAGATCAAAGCCAGCTCCTCAGACAAAACACTTTAGAAAGAGCCTCACCCTATTGTTAGCTTTCATTTGCNGAAGTTATCTTCATTTAAAAAAAAAACCNACAAAACTAAAATACTATATTTTAATGAACCACATACTGAAATTCACCTTATTCAGCAGTCATTATTGCCAGAGTGTGGCCTCCTCACTGCAGATAAACAGGGGAGCACAGAATGCTGCCTGCTCACTAGGAACTGAAAACCTAATAAGACCAATTACCAATCCCAAAGGAAAGTGTTTCTATACAACAGGGAAATTAGAAACACATTAAGCCATCAGAGTTAACATCGCCAGCAAGAGTTAACATCATCAATCTCTGGATAGGATGCTAAAGACACATGGATTATGGTACATGAGCACCAAGAGGATACAGAAGAGTTGATCACAAAGAAATACTACAGAAACCAAATTGTATTGAAAAATACCAGTGATAGGAAAGAGCAAAAAGATTGAAACTAAATATTAATTCAAGTTAAAGGAGACTAGAGAGACAGAAAGACAATACAATAGATGATCTTGAACCATGTCTTATTTAAAAAATGAAGACAGTTCAGGTCTTGCACTAAGGCCTTTGTTCTGTCCTTGAACTGAATTTTTATGCAGGGTGAGCGACAGGGATCTTAGATTCTTCTACACGTGGCTACTCAGTTTTCCCAGCATCACTTGTTGAAGAGGCTGTCTTTGATTGAATGTATGATTTTGGAATCTTTGTAAAAAAAAAAAATCAGACGTCTGATCTTTTGTATTGTTGATCAGGGTTGTCCAAGAGACTCCCAAAACTTTATAGGCTATTGCTGTTGCCCTTGGTTGCCCCCCAGAGATGGAAGGTAAGTCCCTATTGATGAAGACATCATGTACTTCAGACAGGAGACTTAGAGGCCTCTGAGCTGAGTCAAGTCATTAAAGCCTCCTCCCTCAAGTCTAGCTTTCATGATCCCAAAAGGCACAATGCAAGTTTCCAAAGAAGAGAAGTGATCAACAGTCCTTTGATATGACACCCATGACCCACGATGACCAGCATGGCCTGATAACCTTAAGGGCACAGTAGTGGCACACATATCTTGGTTATAATCAACAGCTCTNTAATTGTATTTAAGACCTGCTCAACCTGAGGGAAATCATGCCTGGTATTGGAGATCTCGTCAACTACCAAGGTCTAATAGAGTCACGGATCGAGGAGGAGAACCTACGATTGCCATTTTAGTAAATCAGCATATCCCTAACTACATTCTAAGTATTTATCCCTATACCCACCAGTAAGTGTTAATCTCACCCCTCATCAAGAAAACTTCTCTTTGCAACAAATGGAGACCATTACAGAAAACAGCAACCAATTAAATGCCAAGTTATGGAGTCTAGTCTCAATGGGTATTTCTGCAACACAACTGCCGCACCTAAGGTTCAAGGACCATTGCAGGAGAGAGGGTGAATGANACGAGAAGAACGTGGAGTTTGCTGTAAGAGTGTGTCTCCTAGGGACGTCAGAAACTACACTCATGAGGTCTCACCAGCACGGCTGTCTAAACATTAGCTGAACAGGAATGACACCAATAAACAGGCTAACACAGAAGGGGGAAAGCTCATGAGGCCTCAACCCCAGACAGGCAACTAAAGAATACTGAGAGTGGGAGAATTAGTCTTTCTGAGGGAAGAGCACACCGATTGGTTATCCAATATCACATAGTTAGCCCTGAAAACATACATACAAGAGACATTATACAAACTGAATACATTGTATTTATGTATTTAGGAATACATACACACACATGCACACACACACACAAACACACACACACAGAGACACACAAATATGCATGTAACAGCAATTAATGAAAACAGAGGCCAGAGCACACACCTTTAATCCCAGCACTCGGGAGGCAGAGGCAGGCAGATCTCTGTGAGTTTTAGGCCAGCCTGGTCTACGGAGTGAGTTCCAGGACAGCCAGAGCTACACAGAGAAACTCTGTCTTGAACACCTCTCCCCCCCAAAAAAAGAGGCCAGGAATTTGAAAGAGAGCAAGGAGGGTTATATGGGAGTGTTTGGAGGGAGGAATAAAGAAGGGGGAGATGATGGAATTGTATTAATCTCAAGAAAAAATTGTTAAAAATCAGATTACTGAATCTTTGGAGACTTAATTCTGGGTCATCTGTTCTATTTCATTCATCTAAACTTCTGTTTTTGTGCTAGTACCATGTACATTTAACCGTATTTAACTATAGGTCTGTAGTATAGTTTGAGATCAGGAATTATGAGATCTCTATCATTGTTCATTTACTCAGGATTGCTCTGTCTGGCCAGGCTCTTTCGTGGTTCCATATGAATTTTAGGACTTTTCCTCCCTATTTCTGGGAAGACTACCCTTGGAGATTTGATGGGCATTGCACTGTATCTGTAGGTCACTTTGGCAATATGTAGTCTCTTTTCTTTTCTTTNTTTCCTTTTTTTTTTCAACATTAATTCTGTTGATTCATGAGCATGGGAGTTCTTTCCATCTTCTGATGACTTCTTCATTCTTCAGTATCTTAAAATCTTACTTCCTTGGTTGTTTCTTCCTAGGTATTTTATCCTTGTGAATTTATTACAAATGCATTTTCCCCGATTTTGTTCTCATGATGTTCAGTATATAGAAAAGCTGCTTATTTATTTGTGTGCATTGGTTTTGTATTCAAAACTTTGGTGAAAGTACTTATCAGTTTTATTACACCAAGATAGAGGCAAGTTTTCTGAAAATTGGCAAATGGGGTTCAGTGAGTGAGGCAATTTCCGTGGAAGTGTGATGACATGAATTCAGATCTCCAGAGCCAGGCTTGCTGATGGCAACTCTTCAAATTGTTTCTGTTTCACATCTGCCTTCTTTAAAAGCCCTCCTCACTTCCTCCAGACAGGTAGTGCATCTGTAATCCCAACACTCCTGTGGGAGAGGGGGAACCTTCTCCTGAGAAGGCCCTGGGCCAGCTAGCCCAGTGTATGCAAACAAGAGACCCTGTCTCAGACAAGATGGAAAGTGAAGCCTGACAACTGAAATTACCTTCTAACCTCAATACTGTGCACAATTAACATATGCCAGGAAGAGAAAGGCATCTAGAAAACAAGACAGAGAAATTCGTGGAATTAAAATGCAGGCTGCAAATTAAAATATTATAAACTTCTTGATAGAATTAAACTTCAGATAGGTGAGAAATATTCTTGTTTCCAGGAGAAAAATACACAAAATACACGAAAGCACTTGAAGATGAAGGAGTGTGAGGCATGTAGACTATTACGTCAAGTCATTAAAAAATATAAATATACACAGAACAACAGAACAATAGAATGAAGTGCAGGTGTGGAGTATGTGAGCTCTTTGCATTATTCTTTCAATGTTTTGTATGCTTGAATTATTTCAAAGTTAAAAGTAAAAAAAAATAGATAATCCACATGAAAGCCTTTTGGTGTTTTATTTTGTTTTCATCCATCCATCCATCCATCCATCCATCCATCTCTCTCTCTCTCTCTCTCTCTCTCTCTCTCTCTCTATCATCTATCTATTTATCTATCCTATCATCTATCTAGTGTGTGTGTGTGAGTGTGTGTGTGTGTGTGTGTGTGTGTATTATCTGCATATATGTATGAGCACCACATCCATGTCTGGTACCCATGGAGGGCAGAAGAGGGCCTCAGATCTCCTGAAACTAGGCATGTGGATAGTTGTAAACCACAGTGTAGGGAATCAAACCTGGGTCCCATGCAAGAAGTGCTCTTAACCACTGAGCATCTTTTGCTCTATTTATAAGATTGAAGTTAGAGAAATCTCCGTTTGTAAGCTGTGAAATAAAATCTAGGAGATGAAAAGGGTAGCTGTGTAGACCTGCCCACCACAGTATTCGGATTCATGACATATTAATCTCTAGATCTGCAGAAATGAGCCCAAATGAAGATCAGAGAGGCAGCTGTCAGCAGTAAATGTGATTTCTTAAATGAGGCTCAAGAGGAACAACTTTCCCTTCTGTTTCAGCATTCCTGAACAGCATTTTAATGAAAGATTGACATTTTTGTAATCAACCTAATTCCCTCAAATCCCTTCCTGACAGAAAAGGTGTAAATAAATGGACAGATGTATGATGCCCACAGCCTGGTGTGTCAATGGCAACTCTTCAAATTATTTCTGTTTCTCATTCCGCCCTCTTTATAAATTCTCCCCACTCCCTCTAAACAGCGATCACTGTGCTTTTTTTAGATTGAAACTTTAAATTATATTTGGCTACAGAAGGGCNTTTTCAGGCAAGCACATGATGTACCTTGAGCAAGGCCACTCCATACCCCAATGTCCTCTTTCTTTCCCCTCCTCCTTCCCATTGGTCCCCTTTGCCCCCCTAGACAGTTTCTCTTCTGCTTTTGTCTGGGAATGTATGGATTTGTTTATCTGTCAGAAGCAGATAATCTTGAAGATCATTTCCATATTAACGACATTAGAGAATATCACTTCCCCCACCAAATTTCTCAAATTTTTCAATACCCAGAATATGGTGATAATGCAAAAAGTTAACATACTGAGAGAGTGTGCTGGAATGATATTTGTGCTGAAATTTTAAAATTGTGATGAATATAGTATTTTTAAATGTGACTTATTAGATATAACTTGTATTTATTCTTCTCTTGCTCATGTTCTGTGAACACAGAGCTGAAGGCTTTGCCCAGAGAGAGAGCTAGCAACCCGAATGCATAGACACTGGAGAGTGAGTGCAGTTTTCACACACGGTGCCCATTCCCCACATTCCTGTAGGTANCATGGCATTGCCAACTGCTGTGACATCATCAGGCAATAGGCTCCTTTGTCTAGCACTGAAAAATCACAGAGCAGCCATGTATCCCAGCCAAGAGTTTCCAGANAGCCTTTANGAGAGAGCAGCAAGGTTCCTTGGGGATTCATCAGCCTTTGTCCTGCAGGTCCTGGTCACTTCTCAGAACAGCACTGACAAAGATAGCTNGTCTAGATTTTAGGGAGCAGGAACAAATGATCGTCGGTTTCCAGGAGATGCATGACAGCCAATCAGTAAATGTTGGCAATGGCCTACACCAGGCCAGTGGGGAGGCCAGTCAGTTAAAAGTTCCCAGTGGCACCATGTTGTGGCTAAGGGACAACAAGTTGGGAGGAAGCCATTAACCTCTCCAGCGGCAGCAATATACTGAAGNAGCCATTGGGAGCAAGGTCTATTTCAGCTTTTTTCAAGAAATGATTCAGAGCCGTGTAGGAAAACCAAAACCCACATTTCCTCACTCTCTCCCTAGGTAGAGTCTGACACCTAAGCCACTGTTAATATTCTCAGCCACTGCTAGCTGTGCAAGCNCACTCAGGGTGTGCTGAGTGTATTGAATGGATGCTGGGATCTGAGCTTTCATTTGGGCACCTGTTCTCCAACATGGTTCTCTGCTGATGTATCTAGAAATGGAAATATCCAGAAGAGAGAGAGGGGAGAGAGAGAGAGAGAGAGAGAGAGAGAGAGAGCGAGCAACTGCAAGCTACTGGAATCCATTCTGCAACTCTCAATTTCCCAACTGACTCTCATGTTAAACTCAACCTCCTGTCACTTGCAAGGCTAACCTCCTGTCACTTGCAAGGCTGTCTGCTGAAAGACTTTCCCATCCTGTCTGCTGCTGCCTGCTACAAAAAGTCCAGTACCAATTCTTCCTCACGGTGCCAGCCAGAATCTAAAAATCACTTTCCATTCCAATTGGCTGCCATGCTTCTTGTCATTAAAAAAAAATCTTTTAGAGATATTAATTTTAATATTAAATTGTGTGTATATGTGCATGTGGGCAGAGTGTGGGCTTGTATGTGTGAGTGCAGTGCCTATGAAGGCCAGGGAAAGTATTGGATCCCCAAGAGCTGGTGCTATAGCAGGTTGTAGGCAGCCAGATGTGTGTGCTGGGAACTGAACCTGAGTCTTCTGCAAGAGCAGTGTGTGATCTTAGTCAACGGGCTACCTCTCCAGCCTTGCTTCTCAATGTTAAATGTGCATTACAGAGCACTCCTGCAGAACTGCAAGGGGTTGCACTTCTCAAGGCTCCCCGCCCAACCTTTGCTCTCTGAGGACTCATGGTGGTTTCAATCACCATGCAATTCTCTCTGTTGTCTGCCCTGTTACTTTTAAAGTGTCCAAATCATATGTGTACAGCTTTACTTGAGGTCCAAGAGAGCAGCAGCCTGACCCATGTGTTAGTCTGTTCCCAGGCTATTATATAACGCAGCTATTATTATCACCCAACCAGCAGGGATTGATTAGGAAGTGCAAGTCTTACAGGATTCTCTGCATTGACACTGGCTTTTACTACAGAATACCGGATGGTCACTCAGAATTCCGGTATCTCCAGGGACAANGGAGGAAAAGAAGGAAATGCCTTGGCCTTCCTCNTGCTGGCTGAGGACACATTTTCCAGGTTCCTCTTTCAAAAGGAGAATAAAAATAGAATAATAAACCAAGGAAAAAGCAGAATCCCCCAAGGTCCGTCCTGAGTCTAGTCCTCCATGTGTCTACAGTCTGATCACGTTCCTGCTGCCTCTTTCTTTAGAATGAGCAGTGTGACTGATCTTTAAAACCCTCTCTCCTTATAAGACGATTTATATAGAAGCCTTCAAGAGTATTTTAAAGCATTGTAGAGTCACATTAGTATTGAAAACACAGAAATTACTTGATTAGAGATTGCAACAGTCACTAAATCTAAATTCACCCCCCCCCGTGTGTGTGTGTGTGTGTGTGTGTGTGTGTGTGTGTGTGTGTGTTTCCTCCTAAACCAAATGAAAACATGATGATGGGTCCTCTTTCCAAATCCTTTGTCTTAAGAGAGAAAAAAATAAAACCTCAAATCTAGTTTTCATAGTGAACATGATGGTTCTTTGAAATAACAGAGCACAGTTTGTCTTACTGACCTGAGTATCATGATAAATAAACTATGTTTTCAGGGTGGATGTGGAAATTCTAATGAACATAAAATTCTCCTCATGTGCCCTCTGGAATGCACACTTTTCTCCTGACCAAACAAACAAAATAAGATACAGGGCTCCATAGAAAGAATTCAAGTTTCCTGCTTCTGAGGAGTTTTGATTCTGATTTTATCACTAGAGGAGCCACTGAAGAGCTGGGGGTGGGGGGGATCCTTAGTTGTTTGGGGGCTTTAATTGCATCCTAAAATGAAATAGACAAAACCAGATTGGAGACAATGTATTAGAATAACTTATTTATCCTTTCCTAGGTGTTTATGGAACGTCTTCCTCCATGGGGCCTAATCTGAAGACACAATACTAGTATTGAGAGGCTGAGGCCAGGGGCTGATGTAGAAAGACAAACAGTTAAAACAAAGCCATGGAAGGTGCAGGAGAGGACACCAAGGAGGTCTCAGCCCACACTTCAGTGCCTGCACGAAGCGATCCGAAGGAAGACAGATCTGTGGCAAGCTTTGGAGCAGAGACAATGATGCAAAGGGGAAATCAGGATTCAGCAAAGAGCATTTAGGAGTTCAAGAGCTTGGAGGGCAGAGAGAGTTGTGACACATTTGAAGGCAGTGCCACGAGGGACCAGAAAAGAAGGATGAAGCCAGAGAAACTGGCAGAATCTCCATATTGTAATGAGCCTTGTGCTCCATGCCAAGTCATCTGGACTTCACCTTCAAAGATCTGTTGAAGGTTGGTGAGCCACACGGCCAGTTTCATCTAAAGAAGGCTTGCAGTATAGACATTGGGTATATTGACAGAGAAGAAAGCCGGGCAGAGCCATCCACTGGANACAAGGATGACAGAGACTTGAACTAAAGGAGTGACAGAGGGCAGGAACATATGAAAAACTTCTGGATTAAAGAGGAAAACCTGGAGTTTTAGAACAAAGGGAAATTCTGTNAACAGACATGGTAAATGCACTTCTAAGTGTCTTACATTTTGCATGCTCATGGCAGCAGAGCTAAAACTCTTGTTGTCACCCACAGCCCCTTAGAGGCCCTCAGAGTACAGCTCCACCCTGAACTTGCTGGAGTACTGGCCTTCTAAACCAGAGGGGAGTAGCAGTGTATTCATTCTGAGAGTTGATATCATCAGTAAATGGATAAATACAAGGCTGTCTCCACGTGGCTGTACATCTTCTAGCTGGGTAAAATGGAACCCATGTGTAGTGATACATTGTGTCCCCCAAAATATTGTGTACCCTAATAAAACTTACCTGGGGTCAGAGAACAGAACAGCCACTAGATTAAACATAGAGATTAGGCAGTGGTAGCACATGCCTTTAATCCTAGCATTCCCGAGGCAGAGATCCATCCAGATCTGAGTTCAAGGCCACACTGGAAACAGCCAGGCATGGTGGCACACATCTTTAATTCCAGCACCTGAGGTCTCATGTCTTTGCCTGAGAAAGACACATGCCTTTAATGCCAGGAAGTAATGGCAGGAAACAGAAAGGTATATAAAGCATGAGAACCAGAAACTAGAGGCCTCTTAAGCTTTCAGGCTTTGAGCAGCAGTTGAGCTGAGATTCATTTGGGTGAGAACTCAGAAGCCTACAGTCTGAGGAAACAAGATCAGCTGAGGAGTTGGCAAGGTGAGGTTGGCTGTGACTTGTTCTGTTTCTCTGACCTTTCAGAATTTATCCCAATACCTGGCCTGGTGTTTTCAATTAATAAGACCATTTAAGATTTGCTCTTACACTCATGAGCTCCAGTCCCTGCTCAGGCACCTTTGCAATCTTCTGAGCCCTGAGGCCCACAGAGACAGTCCCTGGCTCTCACTATGAACTCATTCTGTTGAAAGTCAGGGAGGAAGCTGAAAGAACAGTGGTGCTGATGTGAAGAAGTGATATTAAATCAGCAAGTGACAGACATGTCATCAGGTCCCCAGAACCCCTCCTGAGTAGCACAGAGAGTCTGATGAACTGAGCTCAGAGCTATATACATGAAACTAAGAAGAGACTCCAAGTCTTGCTTGTGGATGCCATGATGCATGTGGGATTTCAGCATACTAGAAGTTCTAACTATAACTCATTGACTGTCATTGTTAGTTTCAGTGAACATGTCAAGAACTTAAGCAATCAAAGGTGAAGCTGTAAAAATGAGTTCTTCCTCCAAGCCTCAAATTGTCATGAGTGGCTTTATTTATAGACACATGGTAGTTTCTGGAGCCATGCAGATTTAATAAAATGTGACAGAATGATTTCTTGTACATTAAATGATAATTACTAAATTAACCTGAGTCAAAAATGATTTAGAGCTTTACACCACGGCTATAAATTTTCGGCGACTAAAACTGTTGTCATTCATGGAATTACACCAAAGGTCCAGGAGGGAATTGTGCTGCCAGACTGGAAGGGGACTCCTCTTGTGCCATGAATTATTCTATTCAGTGTGGCCAAAGCAGCCACCTGGAAGGTTTGCAAAGCATTTGATTGTGGGACATGAGGGTAGGTGTTAAAAATAATATTTATAACTATGAACTCAGGGATGCTGCTTTTTTTCAGTAGTAATATTTCAGTTTGGAAGCAGGCTTAACTGTCATTAATTCTGAGGATGCTAACAATGAACCTTCACCAAAAACCAGCTGGTTTGTGAAGTAATCAAAGGTGAAAACAAAATTTCCNATAGAGTGTTTGTAAAAGTCAGGAGCACTGTGCAAAGGACCTAGGGGGATTGAATCTAGCCTTTGTAAGGCTTGAAAGCATGTATTAACTGGGAAACTCATTCTTTAAAAAAGGCATACAAAATCCTAAATGTTGAATTAAATATGAGTGACTACTTTTCTTTATTTTTAAAGCTTTTATGAGTATAGGTGTTTTGCCCAAATGTATATCTGTGTATCACATGTGTGGAGTGCCAGAAGAAGCCAGAAGAAGGCATCAGATCCCCTGAAACTGGAGTTATAGAGGATTGTGAGCTACCACGTAGTACTAGAACTTAGGTCCTCTGCAAGAGCAACAAGTGCTATTAACTTCGTAGACATCTCCCCAGGCCCCCAAAGTGACTATTTTACATTTAAAAAATGTAGAGTATTTATTTCAACTAGGAAAATAAATCTACCATATTTTTAAAAGTCAAAAAATGCCACAAAAATCTAGGACACAAAGTATTTTACAAACCAGCTGTCCGACATACTGCTGATAAAACATTTCTCCTTGCAGATTTCATTGACACAAAANTGAAGACACTGTGACACGTTCCCAGCAGGAAGACCGAAGCATGAACTTCATTAGCTTTACAGTCAATTAGCCTCTGGCCCCATGTCAGGTCCGTGCTATGCCCTAAGCATGTGACTCTGGGAAATCTTAATTTATGGACCTTCAGTCTCTTTGTCAGGGAAGGATACTACATTTCATAAGTTGCTGTACACTCATTCTGAGTGCATTCATTTGTGGAAAATATTATCATAATTCATGTACAGTGAGCACTCATTAAATAATTTTCTTCATTAAGTGAAGTGTTTCATAAAATACAAGGTACTACAGTTCAGAAAATAGTATTTTAAGAATAAAGTCATTGGGGGCTAGAGAGATGGCTCAGCAGTTAACTAAGACAATAATCAGACACAACTATCAAACATTAATTAACACTGATTCTCTAAGAACATCACTGCATGAATTAATGCATATGTTGAAAATAATAAGCCACTTTTTTTTTTTGGTTTTTTGAGACAGGGTTTCTCTGTGTAGCTTTGCGCCTTTCCTGGAACTCACTCAGTAGCCCAGGCTGGCCTCGAACTCACAATGATCCACCTGCCTCTGCCTCCCGAGTGCTGGGNTTGACTATTTTTTTTTAAGTCTCTCTAACTGCTATGTTATGTTTCCTTTTCTAGGAAGCCTGTAAAGAATTCCATTCCCAGAAATCAAAGCTTCAAACTATCTTCAGCAGCAAAGGAAAACGAGATGGAGGCCGGGTCCCAACAATGACTGCATTGCAGGAAATGATTCCATTGCTAATAGTCAGGAACACTACAGACCTTTGCAGACTATACACATCCTTCACTTTACCTTGAAAACCTAAATATTTAATAAGATATGAACAGTAACACTANGCAAAATACCCAACTGAAAAAGCATGATACTTTAGAGCNAAATTGAACACAGAGACCCCTATGGAAATGAATATGCAAACTCTGAAAGTCATATATTAAAAGGCTGGAGGTGTCCCCAGACAGCAGGGATCAGAATAAATGGTGAAGGGGAAAGATTTTTCTGCCAGTAGCAAGCAGAAAGAACGCCAAATGTAGAGGAGGCCTTGAAAAAAGCAAACAGAGCTCACTGTGGGCCAATCTCTGCGGAGAGCCAATCAGATCACCACTTGGATTTTATTAATGATTAGACNCTGCCACATCTTGAATTTGAATATTGCCATTGGAGCAGCTGAGGTCCTTCTCACAGTCACTGTAACCATATGTCTCCTTTGACAAGAAACCATTCATCGCTCTCTGCTCCGGTTTTGGCTTCTTGCACCAGGCTCACTTCTTGGTAGTGCTGTATAGCAGGCAGAAGAAATGGATGCCTTTGACCTGAAGAGTCTCAGTCTCATGGGGTCTAAAGTAGCACTGTGAGGGATCAGGTAGAAACANAGATAGGAACAGCCTGGCAAGTATTTTTCATCAAGAAACCAAGACCAGGCTTTGCCAAGCAGACAGCTATGAGCTCACTGGTCTGAAATAATTACTCATTGAGACTTTCCCCCAGGACAAGGCTAATGGGTTTACAGAGTTGTTGTTTTTTTAAGTCAATAATTGGTTCCCTTGACCTATACTTGGANGTGACAAAGTTCCTTGTTACATTAATTGATAAATTAGGAAATAGAAACTGATAAACCAGGAAACACAAAATAAATATTCAATCCAAAGAGATTATTTTTAACAATTGTTTTTCATGTTTTCTGATATTATTCCTAATGTTAGCTGTGAAATCAAAGCCATAAATAATTGGAACTAATAGGGATTTTTTTTTTAGAGTCCAATACTCTGTAGTTGAGGTTCAAAATGTAAGCACGACCGGAAACGAATCCCAAAGAAACCACTCCAGGGAGTCCAGAGCCAATCTGAGAGATCTTCTTCATCATGAGGAGGTGTGTTGTGATTTCACCTGANGGAACAGGGACACTAAAAGGGGACTGTGTTCACACGATGTCTGTGTGAATATGAAAAGCAGGATCTAAAACACCACTGTCTATTTTTATAGATTTTGCTGCATGGCCGAAGAAAACAAATGAAAGAGTGGCCGACCATTAACTCACCTAAAACCCAGCTGCTACCTGCTGGATGGCTGACGAGTCCAGTGAACCCTCCTAACCCGTGCTTTAGGAGAGGAGAGAAGTGCAGATCTGTGTGGGGTCCAAGCTCCGATGCCNGGAAAGGAGAAGGGTCACAGAGGGATGCCAGGGGTGGATGGTTGAAAAGGACCTTAGGAGTCCCAGGCAGATAAGACAAACTTTATTCACTGGTCCACAGCCAGGAGGCAGGCAGCTGCCAGTAAACACCCAAGTGCATGCCAGCATGGCCTACAGACAGATATACACAGGTAGGCTGGCAAAGGCAAAGGCCTTGACCTCAAGGCCACATTTATGCCAATCCTATACCAAAGGGGCATTCTGGCCAGGGCAGTTTGATAACAGATTGCAGCACTGTTGACTTTTNTACTCCATCCNGTGTCTGCCATTTTGTGGTAACTCAGATGACTCACAATGCCTAGGATGCTCAGTGTTAGCCATCTCAGACCAGCATAGATATCTGTATCAGTGNCATATTGTCTAAACATAAACTGGCCCTATGACCTTCTGNTCCCTCTAATCTGATGATGTAAGCCTGNATCTTNTTTTTAGGCCCATTGCGTGATTTCATAAAATAGTTTAATCATTGTGGAAGTAGTGTATTTACTACATTTTATTTCATGTTTTGAAATAAGGCACCCTGAGTTCTCATGAGTTCTGAGCCCCGAATTCTGNCAGTGATGGCAGAGCCAGGGAAAGCCCTCTGAGAATATTCCACTGGGAAGTCAGGTTGCTGAGGATGCTGCAGAAGGAAATGACCGATTCTGCAAACTCTAGCAANGTTAACAGTGTTCACTCCCTCCACTGACAGATGGAAAGCTGTACAGTCAATGGTATAGCTGCAGNGGGCGATGCTGAGTTTCCTGTGAATAGATTACTGCACTTCCCTGTGTTTTCTTTTGCCCTGTAGCAAAAATCCGTAAGAAAATAAGCAGCAGATTATAGAAAAATTAACGTCAAAGCATATCATTATGTTATTGAGAGTAAAAGTTGGTGATTCTTCTGCTAATAAGTTCAACGAATGGAAAGAAGGCAAATGTGCCCTGAGTCCATACTGTTCACAGGTAAACAGCCCTTCTATATGCTTGCTCTCAAGGAACACTCTCCATGACTTCCTTTGCCCTCTCTCCCACCATCTCCACGAGGCAGCTCCTTCTCATCACTCAGGTCCTTTCCAAACACCCCTTCAGCTGGAGCCGCAGAGACCTGAAATCTTCACGGGGGTGGAAGACCACTTTCGAGAGGCTCGTTCATAAGCTGCGAGTTGATGGTGGCTGTTGGCTGCAGGCCTTGATTCTCTCCATGATGGCCTCCTTTGGGGACTACTTGAATGTCCTCATGACATGGAAAATTTTATTTTTCATGGAGCAAGCAACCATGAGATCACATCTATTNCTTTTAATCATCTGGTGCCAGAAGTCTCACGCCTTCACTTCCAACTTCTCTGTGAAGTCACATGATTCAGGAAGGTGGAGATGACAGGAGTGAACTCCAGGACACAAGGATCATGGTGGCCCACACTGCAGACTAGTGTTTTCAGAAAGCAGGCCTTGGAGGTATAGCAAGAAATATTTATGCAATAAACATTCTTACATTCACCATTTAAGAGACTTTAATAAAGTCATCTGGTGCTTTCTACCTTCTGAGGAAATGAAAGAAAATACAAATTTCAGGGCCAGGGAGATGACTGAGTGGATAAAGCATATTGCACCCAAGGGTGACAACTGGAGTTCCATGTAAGTGCAGGGTAGTTATGGTGGCCTGCCTGTATGCCAGTCCTCTCCAGGGCAGAGATGAGGAATTCCCAGTGCACGCTGGCTAACTACACCAGTGAAACCAGGAAGTTCTGGGTCCAGTGAGAGGTCCTGCCTCAAAACACCAAGTGGAGAACAGAGANAGGGAGACATTGACATCTGACTTCTATGTGCACACCACACACACAGACACACACACATGCACACACACACACACACACAAATGCACACATGCATACTCTACATGTGAATTCGCATACACACATGCATGAGAATTACATACACACACAAAGAAATATAAATGTTGTAGTGACAGTATGTATGAAAAGAATTATTAAAATGACTACTGATGTCCCTTCTTTTTTTACTTAACAGGTTGCTGTGTTTTTTTCTCACTGTCTACTTAGTTGCAGCACTCAAGTTTTTTGAAACGTCAAAGTGGGATTAATGCCAGGTTCAGACTAAGCTTCCAGGAGTTTAAACAAGTGTTTGGAAGCATGTCCTCAGACAGAATCTGTAGCCCATCTTTCTTTGGAGACAATGACATAAGCAGTTCTTCTACCAAAAAATGACCTCATTTGTTAACAGTTGATTATTCCGGGGTCTGGAAAGGACAGTGTGTGATTTTACCACCAACTGTGAAATTAACTACAGACCACAGCCATGGGTAACTTTTACCTTCCTGGGGATCAAAGAGCAAAGAAGATAAATATTTTTTTTTGAAGTTGCTGAAAACAAGAATTTACCTGTCTGGATTTTGAAATGTCATAATCATTTTTCACAAGGTGAATGGAGCATACAGCTTCCCCTCAGCATGTCAAAGAAGGCAGAGAAGGGTCTATGATCACGGCCATAGACCNTGAAAATAAATAAACCAACAAAGACCAATTTTGGAAACAAAAGGAAAGCGAAAGGAAAATGGAGCTAACTTTAGAGGTTAGTAAAGTGAGGAATGGGGTGTAATTAATAAGAAAACCCCGAAGATTGAAAAGGAGAAAGGGCTTCAGAAAGTTAAATGCAGCTACTTGCCTGCTGCCATCAGAGTGGTCACGTGTCCCTCTTAGAAAGTTCTTGCTCCCTAGCTCAAAGCTACAGAATGCCAGGGCAGTTCATTATCTGAACCCTGACAGNTGGCCTGAAGATCAGGAAAACAACATCAAATCTCAGACACTCTGTTACATGGAAGAGAGACATAGCTTCAAAAATCCACGTTACTTCAGAACAGAAATGGTTGTCCCCAGTCTGTCTATGAGATCAGAATAAAAAAATCACTACTGCGTTGTCTGCTTAACATGCTCAGGTCCCAGCATTAGTTACCAAGGCCTTCTCTAAACATCTTCCTTTCAAGGCTCAAACATCTGGCACTGGCATTAAGGACTGCAGGCAGACAGCTTGCAGCTGGACAGTGTCAGCTGAGCAGCCAAGAGCGGAGGGCTGAGGGAGGCAGCCAAGGAACAGGGCTTTCTTAGGGCGCTTCTGTCTAGAGGAGGGATCTGCCGTTTGATTTATTGGTTGCTGCTCAGAAAGGGGAGAGTTTCATTTTGGAGACTGAACCCCAGGCAGGTAAGTCAGGGTTCAATGAGAATACCCTGAAAAAAGAGTGTTCTTTGCCTTCTTGACTTGACTTTGCAGGAGCTTTGTGTTACAATGACCCTTCATGGTGTTTATACTTGGGTCTCGGAAGGCATCTGATGCAGGCCAGGTTTTAGCATCTGAAATAATGGCAGCTCGGTGAAGTAAAATCTTTCCATTGCTCATTAGCCTGTTGAGACTGGACTTCCAACTGCCACATTCTTCTAACCCAGTGATTCTCAACCTTCGAATGCTGAGACCCGCTAATACAGTTCCTCATGTTGTGGTGACCCCCAACCATAACATTATTTTCATTGCTATTTCATAATTGTACTTTTGCTACTATTATGAATCGTAATATAAATATCCGTTTTCCAGTGGTCTTAGGTGACTTCTGTGAAAGGATCGTTCAACCCTCCCAAAGGGGTCACAACCTGCAGGTTGAGAACCATTGTTGCAACCCCTACAATGCATAAGCTACTTCCTCTCATAGTAGACTGAGCAATAGCACTGACCTGTAAGGTTAACCAGCAGTCTTGGGAAACACAACACATAACAAACACATAAACTGCTTCCCATCACAACCACAAATGTCAAACTCCCATTTATGTCTCTTCCACAGTAAAAGAGGGAATTTTCTAGGGAACAGTTGTGTTCACTTATTTTGTATGCAATCAAAACAGTCAAGTGTAACAGAACACCTGCATTATGTCCACTCATGAAGCAAGTGTTTTACTGCTAGTGCTGACAACAATGGCTTTCTCATTTGGCAATGGCCTCTTCTCAAAATATTCTCTACATGCTGTTCCTTCTCTTCAGAGCCCTGACTTCTGCTGCCACTGTCACTAAAAGCTGCATTTTCCCTTGTGTTAAAGGGCTAAACACCTCTTTTCTAACGCAGATATGAATGATCAGTTGTGGCACCAAGGATTCGAGATATGGATAACTCAAAACCGTGGCAGAATTCAAATGTAAGTGAAAATAAAAGAGGCATGGTAGTATGTGCCTTTAATTCCAGCACTTGGGAGACAGAGGCAGGCAGATCTCTGTGAGTTCAAGGCCAGCCTGGTCTATAGAGCAAGCTCCAAAGCCAGCCAAGGCTACACAGCCAGACCCTGTCTTAACAAATGAACAAATACAACAAAAAGGTGAGAAGAGCAACAAGACAAGGTGGTGAGGTGTTTTCTCTTCAGCGTCTAGGAAGTGGAACTGCAGATCCATAGGCGCTTGCAGCCTGCCGAGGCAAGGCAAAGCATCCGGGAAAATCTGAAAGCACAGTAGACATGAGGCAGAGAAGGCACAGAAGAACAACCCCTCAGGACCTCTAATGTGACTGGTGCCGAGAGACCTCGGATGGAATGGTGCAGAATACCTCTCACTTCCTGTCAGAGATGAAATAAAGATTAGGCCCTGCTTGTAAGAGCCAGAGGCTAGGGAGAGGGGCTGTGAAATAGCATCTTCTAAGCAGGGCATGGACATGGCAACCATGACTTCACAGCAGCCGTGCATACTGGTACTGGGCCCATGGAAGTGGGGCCTCCTAATGGTCAGCTATGTCAGGGGGAAGGGACCCATCAGGCCCTATCACGTACCACTGACCTCTAAACAATAGAGTCTGGGGGAAGGGGAAGCCGAGCACCCACTGGTGGGACCGGTGGCGCTCTGATAGTTCCAAACTCAGGACCACAGATGACCCTGATTGAACTCTGGACACTACACAACAAACAAGCTGGTAACTGGGGGAAAGGGATTTCCAAGGAGGAGGGGGCTCTGGGAGGAGCAGGAGAGAAATGGGAGAGAGTGAAGGAAGAGGAACCAAAATACATAATGCACACACAAAAATATTGTAAGTGAACGAAATTGACTAATCCTACCAATAAAATTAAGTATTAGGCCCTGTTGTTTAATTGCACAGCTACTGGGAAGCAGAGGCAGAGACTCAGGTCAGGGTGCATCATGAGACTGCTCTAAAGGCTCTACTAAGAGGCAGGCCTCAGTTCATCCAAAGTAAAGACACCTGTGCACCACAGAGGTGTCAAGGGCTTCCTTCACTTTGATGAATGATGTGAAAAAATGAGGTTCGAGTCCTCACAAAGTGCATTCCAGTGGCATGAGTGTTCCAGAGGCGACTGAGACTTCCATGTTTCCCACAGGGACCCTAGGTAATCTTCCTTTCTCAGGGCTCGCTCACAGTGTATGTGAGCGATCCACGATCCTTCTCCTCAGATAAAACAGTAGCAGTTCCTTTTCGGTTCAGCAGCATTTGCACAGACCTCACGCAAATTCTGTTGAGATCCCAAACTACAGTCAAGAGAACTTAGCAGAACCTNATCTAGTCTCTGATGGGCAGAAAACCCGGCCAGAAGTAGATCTGTAACCTTCAGTCACCTGCTGGCATTGCTGCAATCTGATGCCTTAAAAAAAAAAAAATGAGGGCTTTGATGCCTGGTCAATGCTTTGAAGCTATGTCAAGACCACAGGACAAAGGCAGTACTGTTTATGCAAATCCAGAAACTCCAAAGCCACTAAAAGTAACATCAGCAATTCAATACCCAGAGATGATCAGAGGCCCTGCATCAGTATGAAACAGAAAGCTCCAAAGCAAAGCTGGGCGATGTACCAAATCCCACAGTGGGAAGGGACCCTGGGCTGCCCAGAGCCTGGCTGAGTGTGCCTTGCTGCATGCAGTTCCTCTAGCCAAGGGGCAGCCGTCTGTGCCAAGGAAGTAAGTCCTGGGCTAAAGCTGCTTCTACACCTGGTGCACAGAACTCTTCATAAGAAATTACCAAATGTGCCTCTGTGAGGCTGGTTGTCATGTTGCCACATTCCTCCACAGGTCAGTCATCTGGAGCACATTCCATCCAAAGGAGACAACAGCTGTCAGGGAAGAGTCTCCCTAGCAGTAGACAGTGGGATGAAATACCATGCGCTCTTAACAAAATTCAACATTTTGAAGCCACTCCCAAAAGACTTCAAGTTTAAATAAGGGTCCTTGAAGAATCAATTCTGCATTTATCATTCATGAAAATTCTCGAGTATGGTCATTCTCATCAAGGAGGGGATAATATCAGATTTTAAAAGGGCCTCAAGAACATCTGGCCTAGAGGTTTTCAATCTTAACTGCACACTGAGATCTCCTGGGAGGTTGACAAAATGCGTCAGCTGTCCCTGGCTATACCCCATCAACCCTGGCCTGGGTCTTTCTTAAGACTTCAGCCAACGATTCTGATACTTAGCCTCATTTGAGAATCACAATTCTAGGACGTCTCTCTTCTTCTACTAGATACGAAACTGAGACCCATAGGGAATAAGTTACTTATGCAAAGTGTTACACACAGTGATGCACCTCAGTCCTTTCACAGGACAACACAATTAACAAATTGAATACTCACTGCAGGGGAAGTGGGAAATAGATGAAGCTGCTTTTGGAGCCAGGGAACCATGCACCTAGCTTAACTTCATCCCTCAATGGCTTCTGTTTTCTTGGTGGCACACATTCAGTTAT
>LZPO01066312.1:63911-74803 GCA_001675575.1 Neotoma lepida | reverse complement strand
GGGAGAGAAGGGGAGAAGGAGTTCAATACAAGCAACAGGGAACCAAGATCAAGGAAAACGGGAACCGATATGGCTAGGATGAATACTATTGAGCCAGAGGCAATCACTAGTTTCATCTCCCTCTATTCTAAAGAAGTTCATCAATAAATATCTTTCTTCTATAAAACTAAATGCTTAATGAATTTATTGTGTAGAGTAAGGTGAAAAGGGGCTTGAGGGAGTGTCTTTTTCTACTGAGCTCCAATGCAGGGAACTACATACAGAGAGCCAACCATTTGTAGTGCAATTAAACAATATATATTAATTAATTAATTAATTAAACAATACATATTTGAAAAAATCAAACGGCCACTGTTAGAGAAAGAATGCCTGTTTATTGTCATATTCTTATTCACAATAATCTCTAACAGTCTTTGTGTTTGTATAGTGCCATTGAAATTTCTTCCCTTCATCTCTGATTTTATTTACTAGAATCTATAGCATGTATAGACTCTATATATTACTCTAGCTAAGGGTTTGTGAGTTGCACTGGGAAAATAGCTTTTTTCATTATCTTTTGAATCTTTTTTTTTAATCTTCCATTTATTCCTGCTTCGCTTTTCATTATTCCTTTCTGTAAATGAACTTGGGGGCAGGTTTGCTCTTATCTTCCTAGTTCCTTGATATTTATCATTGTTAACCCATTGGCTTAGATATCCATAGATGGTCTTGCTAGAGAGAAAACGGAACCATGGAAATTAGCATGCCTAGTAAAGTTTGAAGGAAGATTGAGAAAGGCTAAAGAGGAGGATGATAATTCTCTAAAACATTTTCAATGCTAGCTGTCTCACGCCTTCATATTAGCTCCACAAAATGCACCCTAAACAAGACACAGTCTGGCTGCCTGGGCGCTCTCCACTCAGCCTGTGTTTGCAGAGGGAGAGCAGCCATGCGGGAGCTGCCTACAAGCTGGATCTTCAATGGTGCAGTAATGACATAAAAAAATCCTGATCCCACTTGGCATTGATTTTCCACTGTCTTGGCGGGGCTACACCATAATCACTGTGGTGTGTGCCACTTGGCCAAGATTATGAGGCTGGCTGGCCACCAAGAAACTAAAAAGCCTTCTATTAGCCCAGCAAGGCACACTCTGTGTTGGGAATGCCAGGGCCTCAAATGTCTACAAACACATTTTTCACAGATAGTCTAGGAATTTAACTTCCAATGTTAAGTGTCTACAAAATTCTTCATTTCTCAAGACCTTAAAAAGGAGCAGTTTCTCATTGTGACTTTCAGTGAGAATACCAATCATTGCACAGCTTAGAGTCCTCTGGTTTGTGCCACATCTGTCGCCTATGAGAACAAGAAGTTTGTAATTGCCCTCTTCCCTTCCTCTCCAAAACATGGACAGTCACTCTCAAAAGAGAGACTAGAAAGAGCCTTATACTGTCATAAGACTCCTATTGTCAACCGGGTGGTTGTGGCGCATGCCTTTAATCCCAGCATTCAGGAGGCAGAGGGAGGCGGGCGGATCTCTGTGAGTTCGAGGCCAGTCTGGTCTACAGAGTGAGTTCCAGGACAGCCAGGGCTACACAGAGAAACCCTGTCTCAAAAACCAAAAACCAAAACAACAACAAAAGCAATCAACCAACCAGACAAAAATCCTATTGTCTAAAATTCATGTACTGTAGTCTAATTTATTATTATTTATCATCATCATCATTATTATTATTATTATTATTATTATTATTATTATTATTATTATTATTTGGTAGCTAGTAGCCAAATTGGGGGAAATCTCAATTTAAGAAACCTTTCTCCAGCCTGGTGTACACCTCTCAGCTGACTTTAAAGTAACTGAACCTGGAAGGAAATGAACTGTTCTAACACAGTCAACACCCCACTGAACCCAGATACTCATAAAATTCCCTGAGCTGAAGCCTTGCTGAAGACTTAGCTTTCTGTCTCATCTAGGGGGCTTAGCGTCTAGGGCTGTTACTTAATGTTTTCCATACTTCTGAATGCATGTTTTCTCAGATAGCCTCAAACACGAGTCTGAGCGCACTGGAGGGAGAAAATTACTTCTGCATGATGTTTATAGAACAACCAAATCTCAATGAGCAAGAGACAGCCATCAGTTTGTGGAATTTGCCAAACAGCTAAAATAGTAATAACAATTATCGAGTCAATGAAATGAACGAGTGACAAAGCCCCGAGTTTAGGCTTAGCAGACCATCAGGACATTGTTATTCAAAGTTCAAGTCTGCAAAAAAAAAAAATCTTTGCATATACAGTGTTCCCGAAGAAGAAAAGAATTACTTTCTGGCCAAATCTAAAGTTTAATTCATGTGAGAGACTTGGTTAATGTCACCAACAACAAATGCAGTTTTTACAGGGCATTATGTTCCCCTAAATTAACTATAGTCGTTCTGTGTGAATTCTGCATGGATTTTCAATTATTACCTATAACAAGATTTAAAAAAATGTTATGAACATTAACACAGCTTTCCTACTAGGATGGAGAGCAGAAGGAAAAGTAATATAATCCTTATTTATTTACCATTAGGTCACCCAATGGCCACTCGCCAAGCCTTCTAGTTCTCAGTAGTTACTGCTTGGGTCCTAGACTGAGGAGGGAGTACCCAATACCAACAGAGGTCAGGTCCATCAAGTCAAAGACACAGCAGGGGCTTATTGCAAACTCATACAGTGTGGGGCTGATGGGGACTTGGCTGCCTGGATAAAGTTCATGGAACAGAGTCTATTCAGCCTCAGCAACAGTTGTGGAGAAAAACAGACCTGGCAAGGTCAAGTAAACATTATAAACTTATATATTTATGATATATAGAATTTGGAGATGCATTTTCAATTCATGTACAATTATGAAAAATTACAAAAGTGCTTTTTAAAGATTGATTAAGAGGGCTGCAGGGATGGCTCAGTGGTTAAGAACACTGGCTGCTCTTACAGGGGGCTTGAGTCCCACCACCCACATGGCAACTCACAACCATATGTAACTCCAGTTCCAGGGGACCCAATGCCCTCTTCTGGCCTCTGGGGACACCAGGGACACATGTGGTACACAGACATGCACACAGGCAAAACATTCATGCACATAAAATAGTAAAAGTTTTTAACTATTTTAAGAATGGTGATTAGAGGCAAATCTTCTAGAGGATGAAGAGTCAGACAAGAAGGCAGGGGGCCATGTAACTCCTCCATGAAACACTGGCTTTGAAACTGATTTAATTGTGACCACTGGAAAGCAATGTGGTGCCTTTTCAGTGTTTAAAGACCCTGATGATTTGAAAAATGGATTTCAAAAGATCATTCTTATGCAGGGCGGCATCTATATTTGGGTCAAAATATGTACATATATTGACAGTTTCTAGGCAAATGTGGAAAACATTCTCATTGCTCTCCTCTGGCAGATGGTGTAAAGGAGAAGAGAGATTTATGCTTCACCACATTCCTACACACATTGATTATTTTAGTATGGGAGACTTACATTTTAACTTACGAAAGAAAAAGTCTAAGAGAAAAGTTCTTATTACACTATTAATAGGTAAATATACAAGAGTTCTAAGGAATTCAACCTTTGAAGATATTTTTATTTTAAATTATGTGTGTGTGTGGGGGGGGTTGTACATGAGTGCAGTGCCCTCAGAGACCAGAAGAGGATGTCAGATCCCCTGGAGCTGGAATTACAGATGGTTCTGAGACCCCCAAAGTGGGTGCTGGGCACTGAACTTGGGTCCTCTGCACGAGTGGTACTTGCTCTTAACCAGTGAGCCATCCCTCCAGCCCCAGATATAATTTTTAAATCACTAATTTTTTTACATGTTAACATAAATGTAATTAAATTAACAAGCCACTCCTTTGAAAATAAAAATGTCAAAGCCATTAAATTTGTAGCTCTTGATGAATTATAGCTATGGTTTAAATGCACACAGTGAAATCTCTTCATAAGGTGGTAACAGGAGAGCAGTCTAATGAATATGTTATAGGCTAATGGCTTCTCTCTGACTGTACTGTATAATGTTACACATTGTGAAGAAATGTGTGGGAACAACCTTTATAATCTCCTACTATCACCCCCCTGAAAGCCCCATAATGGTCCTACTATACTGCTCTGCGGAGTGGAGACAGTGCCACATAGTGAAATGACACACGTGCACATTTAAGTGTTGGGAAAGGGACCACAGCACAACCAACAGCATTCCAGGTTACAGAGCTGTCATTGTTCATGTCTACAGCCACAGGAGACAGCCACGCAGGAGGACTTCGAGAAGCACGTGCCTATGACCCAAGAGTGGCAAGGGAAGGCAGAGGTGGAATCACTTGGATGAAGACCTGATGACACATTTGTCAAATTAACCTCTTCTTAGGATAACTGGCCCGATTCACAAACCAGGAGAGGCATGCTATAACATAAACAGCACTGAAACAAGTACTCGGGATTTAAAAGTTGAAATCGATGATCTCATCATGTTATTCACTATATAACTTACTGGGAGGGATTCCTTGCCTGCCCTGTGCTTTGGAGTTCACATGCATGCAACTCAATAAGACAGGATGGGAACAATTTAGGGACCCTATCTATTGCTGCAGAGAATGTGTGTGTCATCCTTGGAGCAATGGGACTGGTGACATGCATTTGTTACTTCAGTTTTTATTCAAAGGAGTGCAGAGTTCAGAAATCCAATCATATTTTGAAGTTGGAGTTTGGGGGCAAGCTTGACAGGTTTCCCCAAACATTGCAAAGAAAACTGAGTTTATGGGACAAGTAAATCTAAGCCCGCCCGCCGAAGAAGCTGAAAATTTAACTGTTTTAGCAACAGGGACCTAAAATGTAGCCAACAGACATGTGCAAAGTTCTATTTTAATTATTGTTGATAGTCATGCTTGGGAGACTTTGGTTGCAGGCAGTGACTTGCATACATACGCGCACACATGCCTTTTAGTATTATTTTGCTCCTGTGGAATCTTTTAAAATAGAGCTGAGCTCAGTAACTAGCGGGTGCCTGAGCTAAGTGACGAAAATGATCAGGACAGTGGAAGAGAACCACGGAGCCCCTGGTGTCATTCAAGCAGAAGAGACAATTCTCATTTGAAGGAAACACTGGTGCGCTTATCTTCCCAAGCTAGGTCAACTGACAGAAGCAAAAAGGAGAACATATGAGTCCTTTATTGCTCTTAAGCAGACNGTGAGCACTTTGTGTGGCATGTCAGTCACCTGGCTCACATGCTGACTTCACCATGTGCTAGCCTTGTGACCTTAAGCAAGGCATTATTATTCTCTGTGCCACAGTGTACTCCTACATGAAGTGAGATAGTAAAATATGCTCATGATGGCACAGAAGACGTAAGCTCCAGTCTGCCTAATTCTGATTTATAAAAACCTTAGCCCCATTCCAAGTTACCATGTTGGAAAAAAAATAAGAAAAAAGAAGAGAAAGGTGGAGAAAAGAAAATACTATCAGGTAGGAGACTAAAGAACCATGTATTCTCATTGAAACTTGTTTTTGGAGGGATAACAGTGCGTGCCAAACTCCTGGCAAAATATGACATCATCTCCACCCCGGATGCTGAAAGCTATCGCTGATAGCAGTTCAGGACGTCTTATAAACACTTACATTAGTGCATCTAGTTGAGAGTCTGCCAAAATGCTCTTGCTTGGCCATTAAAATATGGAAGTAAATTCCACATAATCCCCAAACGATGTAGAGATAAAGTAGAGGACAAAATATTGGCATCAGTTCCTCGGAACAAGCAGAGGCCCATCGCTGCATATTTATGTCAACAAAATCTCATTACTTCATTTAAAACCATTAAAAGATGGTTCTCAGTTTAGTATAATTTCATTCTGCCAGATGAAATGCCTAAATTGTTCCACAATCACACAGCAGCTATTGCCTTGTGACTGTCTCCCCACAAGCATCATAGGCTCTCCAAATGATAAACTTAAGATCTTTTTTTAGACCAAGTATTTCTTCTTTTGGGTCAAATGTGCCCTTTTCATTCTTTGCTACTGGTGCATGGGCCTTACTTACCCAAATCACAGCTCTGGAAAATGGAAGGATGTCGGCCTTTCCCTCTATTGCTTGGCCACTTGTTCATGGAACCACTGAATTAAAGAGAAGGCATCGAAGCACACTGCCTCATGTCACAAAGTCTCACAGTTCCTGTGTCTCCACACAGTACTGCACGTTTTAGTTCATATGGAATCTCTGCCTTGTTTCTGATCCCAGGCTGTGATAACTAAAGAAAATCAAGTCATTTGTTGAATTTTGAGATCATACCAGAGAATGAAAAGAATTTTCCCTCTTGCTTCTGTGAAGTATCTCTGAACTAAAACCTTTCCAATGTTCAATCAACCCCCAACCCCAAAATCTTGATGCTCATCAACATAAATGCATTTCCAAAAGCAGAATTTCTTTCACCGGTTTGTTGGTACTCATCTCACCTGTGTATGCAGTCAGATCAGGTCTAGGAAATTGTGTAAGGGAATCACATGGCAAGGAAGTCTGCATGTGGTCCATGGGCCAGACTCTCAATGACACTGTGAGCTAGGGGGAAATGTCTTGACCTTCAGTGACCTCAGAAAGAAATCTTGTCCCATGTTCTTCCGGCCCTCAGCAGAGGAGGAAGAAGAGTGAGTCTGTACTGANTGAATTACTCAAACATGATTCAGTGAAGCCTTGCATCCCAGACACTACTCAGTGATGCTTGCTTGAATGTTCTCAGCAGTTACTTGAATGGCCAGTTTTGAAGTTGGTATGCATAGCCTTGCAGAGTAGACATTCCGTTTGGCATCTCAGATGCTGAGTAGGTTTTGGGTTTAAGAGTCAAGAAGGAAGCAAGTGGTAAAAACTCCTTATGGCTACAACATCCTGTTGTGTGATATTTTGATAGCATTCTGACAACAAAGCTTGCTTTGAATTAGAGGGCAGAGCTAGACACTAACTGACCAAAATTAACCATAGAGGTTTTGGAAGACTGAGGACCGATAGAGAGACAGGAAGTATTAAGGCATTCTTTTGGATGGAGAAACAGAAGAGAAAGGAGGTCATTGATTGCTTCTCCACTGCTTCTCTGATCATTCAGGTTCTTACCCTGATATTTGACTCCCAATTTTTTATTGATAAAGAATAATTAGATAAGCACATCAACATCCCACTGAAACATGGTCTACGTTATAACTTAGAACCCTTTAGAACCTTCCCAGACAAATACCCTTCTGGTGCTGGTCCAAAAGCTGACATTTCCCAAGAGACCTTGTGGTAGAATACACATCTGGAGGCCAGCAGTCATTACACTGGTCACCTGCTCTAATTCTTCTGAATGGAAGAACATTCTTCTGAATATTCCCTCCTTCTGGAAGACTTCTTTTCCAGACAGAATTCCTCTTGAAATTCCTATTTATCCTTCAAAACTTAGTTCAAACTTACTATCAACTTCTCTAAAAGCCTTCGTGGTCACACAGATAATACTCCAATCTGATCTAGAAATCCTTTCATTCCCTGCCCCCACCCCACCCCTAGAAACATCTATACCATACCAATCACGTTACTTACTGTCCTAAGAAAAAAGTAGTGTTTGGGGAGCCGCAAAGTGGAGCCACACTTCATTCAATTTTATTTTAGATCTAGTCTATGGGAAGTACTTAAGAATTAGAAGAGAATACTTTAAAATTGACCTTTTAATACAGATTTTTTTTATTCATCTGTCCATGTCTCTGTGCATTTATGTCCACATATATGCGAGTGTTTGCAGAGGCAAGAAGGGAACATTGGATCCCCTGGAACTAGAGTTTCTGGTGGTTGCCAATGGTCTGATATGGTGCTGGGAACTGAACTCCAATTTAGTCCTTTGCAAGAGCAGCAAATGCTCTTAACCACTGAGCCACATCTCTGGTCCCCTAAGAACTGGCATTTTTGCTGTTATTTAAGGCCTTACACAGGGCTTCTAAGGTAGAACCAAGTTTTTTAAGACAAGAGTTTCTAGAAACGAATGCCAAGATTGCCCATCTCCTCATCCAAGTTGTGAGCATCTTCCTCNGTCTTCTCATGGTGGCTGTGGCAGTTTGAAAGAAAATGGCCCTCAAAGGGAGTAGCACTATTAGGAGGTGTGGCCTTGCTGGATGGAGTAGGTGTGGTCTTGTTGGAGGAAGTGTGTCACTGTGGAGGNGGGCTTTGAGGTCTCATATATGTTCTAGCCACACCCAGTGTCTCAGACCACTTCCTGTTGCCTACAAGATGTAGGACTCTTAGCTACTTTTCCAGTACCAAGTCTGCCTGCATGCAAGGTGTCCCACCATGATGATATGGACTGAACCACTGAACTAACTGTAAGGGAGCCCCAGGTGAATGTTTTCCTTCATAAGTGTTCCCACAGTCATAGTGTTTCTTCACAGCAATAGAAACCCTAACTAAGACAAAAGTTGGTACCAGGAATGAGAAACTGCTGTGATAAGCCTGACCATGTTTTTGTTCNGAGGAATTTGGACTTTGGTACATTGGGTTAGGAAAGCTGTAGAATGCTTTAAGCACTGCTTAATGGGCCATACTAGTAGGAGCATGGAAGACAATGGTGCTGATAACGATTTGAACTGTTGGGAGTTAGCTCAAGAGGTTTCAGGGGAGAAGAATTTTAGTANGTTGCCTAGAAATTGTTCTTTTGATATTTTGGTGAAGAATGTGGCTGTTTTTTGGTCCTTGTCCAAAAAGTTTGCCTGAAGCTAAAGTGAAAAGTTTTGGATTAATTCTGTTGGCAGAGGAAATCTCCAAACAGCCTAGTATAGACTCTGTTGTGTGGTTACTAGTGTTAACTCTAATGAAGATGCGTAAGAAAAAGGGGCAAGCTGAGCAAGGAAAAATATTTGAGGAGAAAAGGAGCACTAGGAAGTAGAATGGAGCTAAGTCTTATGTTCAAGGAGATAAACAGATTGTTCCAGCCCCAGTAAGCAGCAAAACTTGGCAGCTTTGGCCAGGTGATTCTGGCTTTAGAGTCANNCCTTTGGATGTGGTCCAAAATCACACATCTAGCTATTGAGAAACAACTCAGATATGCTAATTTGTAATTTATAGATGTCTATAAATTTTGCTTATCTCATTCCTAATCTTCCTATCTTCTAAAGAGCTGTACAGTCTGTACACAAACTTGTGGGTCAAATTTGAGCTTTACTGGTTGTAGTGGCCAATNTTCATTGCTATAGCTGGATTAGATTTGGATCTAAAATCACCATGGGAAGACACTTGTGGGTGTGTCGTCTATGAAGGGTGTGTCTATGAAGGGTGTGTCTATGAAGGAAGTGTGAAGACCTACCCCGACTAACGGCAGTACAATTCCATGATTGGGGGTCCTGGATGGAGTAAAAAGAAGACAACATCCCTCCCTTTGCTTTCTGACTGTGGATACATTTGCACCTCACACTCCTGCAGCCAAGCCTCCCTCCCCATGGTGGACCACACCCTGAACTGTGAGCTCTTCTTTCCTTACATTGCTTTTGTCAACACACCATTTGTTAATTCTGTGGCCTTAAGTGAGTCTCAGTCAGTATTTGCTTCTCTTCTTCCTAACTTCTTCTGGTAAATACTGTAAGGTTTTTGTTTTTGTTTTTGTTTTTGTTTTAATTAAGTAGTGCATAAAAACCAAAACCAAATGTAGAAGATTTCTTTTGCAAACAAAGCAGAAAGAGACTTGAGATTTGAAATTCTTCTGGCATGGAAGTAGTTAAAACACACACGCNCNCNCACACACACACACACACACACACACACACACACACACACACACACACCGGGTGCAAGGCTGGCTCACCAACGTTCCCACTTTTTTTGCACACAACACGCTCTTCTCCGTGGAAGCAGTCACGTATGGCCGGGTGTATAGCGAAGCAGTGTGCCCACAGTGCTGCACTGTATGCCACTTGTTTGTTTTCTCACCTCGGTACCTCTGCTACCAGGTACTGTTAGCCTGCCAATTCCTTCCTCCTCTCTCTGCCCATCTCTGCTTTAAGATGTGTCTTGTCTGGGACAGCTCCCTTCAAAAATGTTCCAGGGTGACCTGAGCTGTTATTTTCAGGGATGAAAGGCTTGTCTGCCAATCTGATGGCTAGTCTTCCCTGGCAAGCTTTTACCTCCTCTACAGACCATTGAGAGCTCGCCTGGTCAACTCTCCCACTAATGCTTGGATTTAAAGATGTGGAACCCCGACTGAGGTCTACAGGAGGAAGGGGACAGACTTCCATTGGTTCCCCGTCCTAACCCACAACAAACGCAAAGAGACCAAGCTGACAAAACTTGGCTGTTTATCCGCCCCACAGCGGCTCCATCNAGCCCCAGCAGAAACCCCAGAGTACCTCACAGCAGTTTACATCTGCAGCGGGAATGTGTCCCAGGAGGCTGAACAGGCAGGGACCTTCTGGAACTCCCAAGGACGACCGGCCCACATTGTGGTGTGATTGGAAAGACTCCAAACAAAGCAACATAATCTCCATCCCTGGCTTCAGATACCCCAGGGAAAAACCAGGAGCCAGGTTAAGCAGGGAGCGGGAGCCCAGCACCTGCAAGTCAGGGAGCCTCTCTCTGGATCTCTCCAGCCTCTGTGGACCCCTTTGCCAGCCTAAGTTAGTTCTNTGTATACATCTGGAGGCGACACACACTCTCTTTCTTCCCTTCCTTGCTTGAGAAGAAACCTCGAGAATTGAAAGAGAGGGTTTGAAAGTCTTCCTAAGGAGGTCTCCTCAAGTCCCTTAGGTGAGGTAGAAGAGGAGAATGGGGAAAGTCAAGGCCACTGAATTCTCGCTCTTATGTTCCCTCATTTCCCTCCGGGTTCCACCACCCGCCCAGTCTAGGACCCACGCGGGCAGCGAGGGTATGTATATGCGCTCCAGGCTGCCCTCGTCCTCC
>LZPO01066311.1:406071-419938 GCA_001675575.1 Neotoma lepida | reverse complement strand
TGTGTGTTTATGTGTGTCTCAATTAATTTAATTAGGATTATACAAGTGTGGGTGAGGGGTTCAGTACAGGAACATGGGTATCTTAAGAGTGGCTACACCATTCAAAAAATGTCTTTCCCCCCAGCAACATGAATTGTAGATATATTCCCAGGGAGCTTTGATGCCTCATGCCCTCTCTCTCCATGAAGAGAAGGTTGACAGGACTGTTCTTGTGCAGGGATCATGCACGTACTCAGAGCTGCTGAGAGTTCAACAGTGCTACAGCTCCATCATAGCTGGAAAACAGCATTTCACATCATTCCACCTCTTCTTGTTCTTACATCCTTTCTTTCCCCTTCTGTGAGGTGGTTCTTGACTCTTGGGTGCGGTGATAGACATGTTTGGTCTAGTAAATGTTTTTACCCCATGCTTTGGGCTCATCTTCTTGGGAAAATATTTTGATGACCAACTCTGTGGGGGAACTCTCCTTCCTTTCCTCTGTTGCTTGTGGTGAGTCAGGGAAACTCAGTATATAAGCTAAAGAGTGACTTTCAGACTTCTCTGCAAGGGTAAAGTCCTAATTTCTCTTTAATATGTGTCTTCTTATGGTGAAAGGAGAGTGACAGCTCATTTCAGGATGCCTGAAAATACTGTGAGAATCTCTTCATCCTCTCTCTCATTTCCCTATTTACAGTTGTTGCTATTCTTCAGTGTGGGAGGGAGAGAATGCCTGGCTGACAGCATTTGTGTCTGCCATTTTCATTTCTGGACAGACATCCTGATGCACATACTGTGGGTAATCAGGTTTTTGCTCTCTGCAGCCTGCTGAGCCCCCTTTCCCTCTAGTCAGGGTTATTATTGCTATGATGAAACCCCATGACAAAGAGCTGCTCTGCATGACCCCTTCACCTGCCTGTACAAGGTACAGCTTGGCCATGTCTAGAGCACAGCTTTGGTGTGCTAAGTCTCAGGAAACACTTCCTAGAAGACTTTGTCTCAATGTTCTTTGTCACTTCTTATCATAGCTGATGCTTCAGCCCCAGCTGACCAGCATTCCTTCTCTCAGCAAAGCCAAGTTTTCCTTTACTTGTTCTGGTCTCTTGTTAATCACAGCTGATTCTTCAGCCCCAGCTGGGCAGACACCACCGATTCCTCACACACGTGCCTTGGTAGAGTCTCTGCCTCCCTCTGAAACTTCACAAGCCATGTCTCCATTGTCGGTACCACTCTCAACACTTCTCTCTTCCAAGCTATTACAGAATCACTCACGCAGCTCTGAATCCTCAGTGACTTTTCTAGCTCAAAGTTTCAAAGTTCTTTCACAATCTTCCCCAAAACACATCATCAGGGCTGTGACAGCGATGTCCTACAATCCTGTACCAATTTCTGTCCTAGTTAGGATTGCTATTGCTATAATGAAACACCATGACCAATAGCAAGTTGGAGGTGAAAGATTTATTTGGATTACATTTCCACATCTTAGTCTATCATTGAAGGAATTCAGGACAGGATCTCAAGAATTGAAATAGAGGCCATGGAGGGGCACTGCTTACTTGCTTGATTTCCATTGCTCAGTCTATCCTCTTATAGAACCCAGGACTGCCATCCAAGTGGTGGCCCTCACCAACAATGGACTCAGCCTTCCCACATCAATCATTAAATAAGCAAATTCCCTACACACCTGCCTACAGCCCAATCTTTTGGAGGCATTTTCACAACTGAGGCTCCCTTACCCTGATGACTCTATCTCATGTCAAATTGACATATAACTATCCATTACACCCTCAGAGCTGACTTGTAGTCAGTTTCAGGTTACAAGTATCCTGAGTATCTCTTTGTGTCACCTGCCAAACCATATGCACAGTTTAGCTCTGGAGGAAGCTGGGCTTCAGCACCATAGTTCAGGAGGGTTCTTCTTGTAGGATGCCCAGAAAGGAGGTGTGGCTTGTGAGCCAGAGTGGAGAGCCCAGGTCTGACACCTGAAGCGCACCTTCAGGCTTAGTGTTGTATCTTGGGTAGGACCTGCTATGGCACTTGGCCATAGTGTCTTCTGACCTATCTCAGGATATAGGCTCAAAACCTAGCCAGATTTGATGTTCATACTATCCTAAAGAAAACACATTTCCTTTCTAACACAAATTTTCTTTTAGACCCGTTCCCTAACTGCTCAAACTCTGGCTTCTTTGCCACCAGCTTCCCTTTGCTTGATGCCTCTCAAGGTCTGAGCTCTGTGCTTGAGACATCCTTGTCCATCATATTCCTAATAAGGGTGCACTCTGATGAAAACTAATCATGCTATAGGTTCTTCTAGTATCCTAAACAGTGCTAAGAGTTGTTTCCTATTGTAATTACAGGAAACATTCCCTCAAGGAGGTAAGTGATATTTTCTTCTCAAAGAAAATATGAAAGACCATGGCCAGCCTACCAGAGTGACCTCAGAGTTAGGTTACCCATATTTTATGTGGCAGCAGTTTTATGACCTTTTTATACTAAAGAAACAAAGAAAATCATAAATCAATAACCTTTTAAATACATTGGTGGAGACATCAGGCTGCTAGGTTATAGCAAGGGTGGGAAATCTTCACTCTAGGTCTTAGATGCTATTTAATAAATTCTTAGCTTTTGGGTTGGGAGAATCTAGAGGATCTATTCATACATTCTAAGGACTTATCTAATAGTCATAAGGATGTTGGGTTACATACAGAGAGAGACAATCAATGGCTCCTAATAGGGCTAAAGGTGGCTCAAGACAATATATCTCTGGACCTGTGGCATTCTAGCATCTCACATCACTGAAGATCACTCAGTCAATTATATGGGTGAATGTCTTTCTGGGAACTTCTGTCCACACATGCAATGGTTTCTGTGTTATTTTGTCACCTGGCCCAACTGTTAGCCTGTGTCTTCTATTTAATCAATCTGTTCTCCACCTTCAGGTAGATGCTATGTGATATGTTTACATGAAAAAGTTCCTCCTCGAAGGATGTAACTTAAGTTGACTGATAATTAAGCAAGAGAACATGCATGTTTAGTTCAAATTTCTTTTATTCATAACATACAAACAAATCTAACACATTGGATTATTTTAAATTCATAAAGAAAAAAGGAAATATCAGCATTTTACAAACAATGTCACCAGGTTGTTGAAGCTATGTGTGAAAAAGCACATTTGCCAATGACAATGTAAGACTTGATAACATTGTACATCTGAACCTATTTTGTAAAAGAGAAAACATGACAAAGTTTGCTGTGTTCAGGTTTTTATAGCTTCAAAGGTATTTTAAACAAGCAAAGTAACACAGCTTCACAGAGTTAAACAAATGCAAAAAAAAATGCAGCACATCTCTGCATCATTAAACAAATGTTCCCAGGCATAAACAAATGTAATACATCTTAAAATAAATATTCCACAATAGGCAGCCAAGTCACGTGTCATCAACCAAGAAACATTCATTTTAGGAGCTTCAGGCATGTATGTTCTCTCTCTGTCTGACGCTTCTCCAGGTAAAAATAGAATAGAAAGGCCCATCTGAACCATGATTGTGGTGGTTTGAATAGGTATGGCCTGAATAGACTCATGTGTTTGAATGTTTGACCCATAGGGAGTAGCACTATTATAAAGTGTGACTTTGTTGGAGAAAGTGTGGCCTTGTTGGAGGAAGTGTGTCCATGGAGGTGGGTTTTGAGTTCTTAGAAACTCAAGTTGGGTAAGTATGACTTAGTCTCCTCTGGCTTCCTGTGGATCAGGATGTAGAACACTCTTCTCCACCACCATGTCTACCGCAAAGCTGCCATGCCGTGCCATGATAATAGTGAACTAAACCTCTGAAACTATAGCCCAGCCCAATTCAGTGTTTTCCTTTATAAGAGTTGCTAGGGTCATGATGTCTCTTCACAACAATAGAAACCCTAAGACACTCCCAAAGTTGGTTCAGCTACTGAATGAAGTCTTTGTCTACTGTCAAGGTGATCTCCAACTGCCTTTGGAATTGTATGGTCCCTGGGAAATAGATAAAGTCACAAAAGACAGGCTTTCAGACTAGAGAGCATCAAGCACAAAAGGGAGACTCCTCACTGTGCCCTGCTAACATTTTAATAGTGCTTAAAGCAATGGTCCTTTTTGAAACTGTTGTGCTTGTCTGGACACACATGGCTTTGGCAATGACCTGACTCAGGTCACAGGTGATGAATAAACCACAGAGACCTGTTCTGAAAAGCTGGGATCTGTGGGATGTGATCTGAGTTTTGCTTCTTTATTTCTTACTTAATTTTGCTAAATGATTCCTTATGGGTTGGGACCCTTTACAGATGAGGCCATGTGCCTGCCCAGCCCTCTTACCTCTGACTCTTCATCTTCCTGGAGGCTTCCCTCAATCAACCCATGGATCAGGTGTCATGTTAACAGTGTAAGGTTCCACAGTGGTATTGGGTAGGCCCTAATACCTAACAGAGCAAACTTAGTGTCTGTTCATGAGTCTCTGGCAGGGTTGATGAATTTTATTTACATCACCAAGTGGTTTAACTTGATTGATAAAAATTCGTGTATTTCAGATTACTTTGCCAAAGGCCTGTTTTCTCATTGGATTCCTTTAACAAAGGGATTCTCCTATGAACATACTGTGTCAGAAATATCGGGGATGTGTTTGTATCTTTTTACAATATCAGTATTTATTGAATAATAATGAATTCACAAGCTACATCAGTTTCATTGGCTACAATTTGCCAAGGACTTCCAGTTATCTTTGGTAAGCGGCCACAGTAAATATGAGTTCTTATGTTCTAATATTAATTACTAATTTTAACTCTCAGTTCTTACATTACATATCACACAGTATGTGTGTATGTGTGTGTGTGTGTGTGTGTGTGTGTCCATGTGTGAGATGTATGTTTGTGTGTATATATATTGATGTATGTGTGTAGGTTATGGAATGGCCATAGAAGGATTAAGGAATACACAACATAGACGCTTCACTAAGCACAGAGGTAGAGAGTTGGTTCAGATGCAGTTGGCCAGATAAGATATTAAGGACCCAGCTGGAGAGCTGTGGGCTAAGAAGGCTTAGCCAGGTTCAGGGTTGAATGGAACTGCAGGAAGTGAAGTGTAGGACCATGGTATGGGGGAGAGGAGGAGAAGGACAGAGTCAAGGTGAATAAACCACATGGATAGGAATAGAAGTATGTGCTAACACTGAGCTGAAGCACAGGGGACCATCAGTTCTCTGCTTGTTGGTCTCCTGATACACACAGGAGAGTCTGTTGTGAGGTTGGTGGTGGACATCACCATTGTAGTGGTAGATGTGCTTTTCTTGTGGGTCCAGATGAGGTNTTGCTCCTCCTTCAGTTTGGGATATTTAATAATTTCTCAGGTCTGATTCTTTAGATATGGTTTTGATATGTCCCCATACTCATGTGTNTANTTGATTTTGATATGTTTATGTGATGTCTTTTTCACTTTAATATAAATTATTTATTTGTCTTTGCCTTATGAGTGGTGCTGTATAGAAGGCATGTCTATGTGCATAGGAGATGCCCAGGCATCAAATTGTTGCTTGCAAAATGGTGCCATCTTGAGCAAGACTCAGCCTGAAAGCCATCATTTTACACAACAAGGAGTAACCTACAGCAGGGCACAGCCTGATCTCCCCAAGCTTATGGTCTAAGAATGAGAAAGGGAACAGGAACAAAGCAAGATGGAGTTACTTGTGACAATGACCTGTTACATCTTGATGATGTAGTAGAGGAGGCTTGGAGAATGGGGAACCTCACAGAAGGAGGTGAGTGAGGATAATGGGGCAGAAACCAGGAAAGACTTTGCCTTATGTCAAGCTTGTGCATCTTTTCCTAAAGCAAGGAGGAGCACAATTATCAAAATCTCAAATACTAGATGCTTGCAAGTTGTTCATGACTATACTCCCTGGTTTCCAGAAGAAGGAACTTTAGATGATGAAGCATGGGACTGGGTCAGAAAGAATACTGACTAGCCACAGTAAACAAAGGGGAGGTTCCTGTTCAATTTTGGTCACTTGGAAATACTTAAGGAGATTATTAATCATGTAGAGAGATGGCTAATTGCCTCAAAAGGTCCCTCAAAGCCTTATGCCAATGTCAAAGAGAAACTCACAGATGCTACTGAAAAGCAAGTAAAGGGGGAACAAATTCAAGAGTTAGTGTTATTCAAACAGTGAATTTTTGATACTACAATGAAGATTGCCAAAGATTCATCAATCAGACTAATTAATTAATCTCAGAGAGATATGTTATGTACTTTCTAAAGTTATGTAGAAATGTTACTGTGATAAAACACTCTGCCAAAAGCAACCTAAAGGAGAAACTGATTTATTTGACTTCTACTTCTAAGCCATAGTCTGTCACTGAGGGAAGTCAGGGCAGGGGTCCTTGGGAATGCAGAGGGAGGTCAATGCAGAAGTAGGTGGTAGGAGGGTAAAGGGGAATATCAGGAAACAGTTGATCTGATGGGGAAAATGGAAAATGAGAGTCTGCTTGGGGAAGAGGAAGGGAAATAAATACAGGAGAAGGAGGAAGGGAGGTGAAACAACAATATAGATGGCTGGAAAAGCCATAAGCAGTCATAAAAGCTCTGGCTGTAGCAGAATACCTCATCAAGGTACAGCCAAGGGTGGGCTGTCTGGTTTTTCCCTGAATAAGAGACCCAAAGAATAAGGTGAAAATCCAACATCCTTAAGATCTAGCCTAGGCACTGGCTGCTCTTCCAGAGGACCAGGATTCCATGCTCAGCACCTACATGGTGGTTCATAACTGTCAACTCCGTGTTCAGGGGATCTGATGCTTTCTTTTCGTCTCTGCAGACACCAGGCACACACATGATAAACAGATATGCATTCAGTCAAAACACCCACACACATACAATTAAAAACAGTCTAGCCTTGGAAGTGGTATTTCAGCATCTCTATTGTATCTAAAGGCTACAGGTGTCATCCCAGTTTAGAGCAATTAAAGACCACACTAGGACATGAGCCCCAGAAGGGAAGAGCCACTGTTGATTAATTTACAAGCATTTAAGCAGCATTCCTTAGTTTGGACTGTTAAATTAATGTCCTGTCTTCACAGTACTGGTTCTGTGTGAGAAGGAAGACCAGCTACAAGAGAAAGACAAGTTAGAACTCAGGGGTTACTTACTTTGTAGTAATCACTCTAACACATATGAAGGACCATTCTCACTGTTACCTTGAATTACATTTTCTAGTGCTAAATATTATTGAATGTTTTCATAGGTGTATTGGTCATTTGCATATCATCTTAAGGCAAATGACTCTCCAAGTCCTTTTCTCATGTTTTAGTTGTATTGTTGGCTTTATATTGTTAACTTGAGGTCTCAAGAGATGAAGATTACATAATGGCAAAAGGGTACATTTGACAGCAGCCTATTACAGTCATAAATATCTATTCATTTAATATCAGAGCTTCCAAATAATGCAAATATTCATAAATGAAGTGAGGAATTCATAGCAACATGGTAGTTGAAATTTTAATTTCTTGCTTTCATTGTTTTTATGCATTTAGTCTCATTTCTTGAGACAATTCAAGGCTAGCCTTGAACTCACAGAGATCCCTCAGTCTCTGCTTCCACACTTAAAGATATGTGCCCCTACCCCTGCCTCAATTCCTCACTTTCAGTAATGGAAAGAACAACCAGATATCAGTACAGAAACAGGGCTTGGACCTCTACAGTAGACCACTCAGACCCCAAACTGTGCATAGAAAAATGCAATGTATATTATTTTCCAAATGTACTTAGAATATTTCCCAGGATAGACCTTTGCTAAAGTATGCAATTTTTAAATAAAGTTAAGATTAATACAATATAAATTATCTTCTCCAGTGAGAAAGGACCAAACCAGAAATTAGTAAACAGTAAGAAAATAGAGAAATCAACATGAATATCAAAATTAAACATCACATTTTTTCATCATTTCTGCCACTCAACAGCTTTATTGGAATAGATTGGTTTGTTTCAAAATGACAAGCCCATCCAAGAACCTACAGGTACTGGTACTGGCACTGGTGAGGAGAAGGGGCTATGGCTCAGAGGAAGAGCATTTGGGTAGCACTCATGGGGATCTGGAAGGAGAGGAAAGGAGAGCACTTTCCTTCTCAAGCAGTAGATGTGATAAATGATGTTCTATGAGTTTATAATTAGCATTTTTAAGTAGTTTTAAGTTTTTGTTATTTAAAACAATTTTTAAATTAAAATAATTTGATCGCATTCTTCGCTTCCCCAAGTTTGTCCAAATCTCTCCCCACCCAACTGTAGGTTCTTTCTCAAAAAACAACCAAAAATGTCAATACAATTACAAATTCCAAAAATCTAAAAAACAAATAAATATCAATCACCCAAAAAGACAAAACAACAATAACAAAAAACAAAACAAAACCACACAACTGTAACCAAATAAAAGCACGCACACACACACACACACACACACATACACACACATTTTGGTAGCCATTATTTATGGTCAACTACTCTTGAACTTGTGATCAGCCCTGGAGTGCTATTTATATCCAGTGTCATTTCCTTTGGAGAAAACTGATTTTCCCTGTCCCAGTAGGTATAAATGACAGTTCCATTGTTATCCTTTATCCTAGTGGCTAGATTTACACCCATTCATTCATACATTCACTCACTAATTTAAAAAAAAATAACAAAATAAAACCAAAACTATCACATTGAAGTAAGACAATACAGATAAACAGAAGGAAAAGATCCCAGTAGAGGGCCCAAGAGTCAGAGATAAACTTGTTCACATGGTCAGGAATCCCTTAACAACACTAAACCTGGAGCCATGATACAAGCAAGGCACCTGGTGAAGCCCTGTGTAGGCCCTGTGCATGCTGCTTCAGTCCCTGTGAGTTCCTATGTGCTTTGCTCATGCTGATACAGGGGGCCTTGTTTTCTTGGTGTCCTCCATGGCTCTTACACTCCTTCTGCCTCCTCTTTCCACAGGATTCCCTGGGCTCTGAGAAGGGATTTGTTAGAGACATCACATTTAAATCTCAGCGTTCCAAGGTCTCTTATTCTCTACATAATGTCTGCTTGTGGGTCTCTGTATTTCAATAAGACTTTTTAAACACGGTGTTTTTATTCTTTGACATTGTCATGCTTGCATACATGTATTTGGATCATATTTATGGCACACACTTACCCCTCACTCTATAGAGATCCATCCTCACCACACCCCAACTTGTGTCTTTGTAAACAAATTTATTTTAAGGACTGGAGAAATGGCTCAGTGGTTAAGAGCACTGGCTGCTCTTCCAAAGAACCTGGGTTCAATTCTCAGCACCTACATGGTGGCTCACAGCTGTCTGTAACTCCAGTTCTAGGGGATCAGATGCCTCTTCTGCCTTCTGCCAGCAATGCATGTACATGGTGCACATGCCTATATGCAGGCAAAACACCCGTAAACAGATGATAAAAGTAAACACTAGGGGTGAATACATATAAAATAACAATAAATCTTTTTTTTTTGGTTTTTTCGAGACAGGGTTTCTCTGTGTAACTTTGGTGGCGCCTTTCCTGGAACTCACTCGGTAGCCCAGGCTGGCCTCGAACTCACAGAGATCCCCCTGCCTCTACCTCCCGAGTGCTGGGATTAAAGGCATGCACCACCACCACCCAGCAATATAACAATAAATCTTTAAAGAAAGAAAAATTTACTACTGAATAAGGCATTACTTCTACATGATGGTTCCTGAGACTTAGGGGCAGGGATTATGATATAGATGTCCCATTTGTGGAACCTTTGTTGTCAATCTGAGGCACGATCCAACTGTTTCTTTTGATTGGTAGCAGAACTTTCAGCTAGGAGATATGATTCTGACAGAGGGTAAGACACCAACATTTTGCTAGACTTCTGTCACCTTCAGAGAAGGTGATGGTAGCTTTCATTCATGCAGAAGATCTTGTCCCAATGAGTTCTGTTGTTGAACACCTTTGAGCTATCTCCAGCAACTGGAACCTACCTATTTTATTTTTTTTTAACTTTTGTAATTTTTTTTCTAATATATGGTATTGACTAGGTGATGAAATCATTTTACCACTTGTCTTTAATCTTTCTAAAAATAGCCTATTGAAAATTGTTTAAAGAGTCCTTGGTCATTGTTGGACAGAAGGGAAAATCCATTCTGTCCAGGCTGTTATCTGGCAGGGATACCCTGCCAGGCCCTGGGGTGATTATCTATTTTTTGTTTTTTGTTTTTTCAAAGAATGGTGAGTTTTGAGTTTTCCAATTATATGGACTATTAGTTGACAAGAAGACATAAATCATGAAAGAGAAAGGAGTGGAACTTTCTCTTTTCCTTCAGGTTCAGCTCAGGGGACTTTCCCCCTTCCTCAGGGCTGCTTAGAACAGGCATGGAGTTAGGGAATGCTCACCTGGAAACTATTTCCCCCTCCCTGTGTGCACTGCACTTAGACGGCAAAGGGCCCTGAATGAGAACCCTGGCCCCTCCTCACCTCCACACAGAGACCAACCCTGACCATGAGCAGGAGTCAAGCAATGAGCCAATCAAGTGCTCCCACTCAGGGAGCACAAGGGGAGGGTCCTTGTTCCTGTTGTTGTCTTGTCTGTTTTTGTCACTGGGTGAGTTGGCAGAACAAAAAAAGATTTGTGTCCCCAACAGAGGGGCACAAGTCTTAAGCCAGGGGATTCTCACACCAGAGAAAGTCACTGGTATTACAGAGAACCAGAAGTGACAGAAACACAGACAGATAGACAGATGGATGGACGGACATACATACATACATACATACAGACAGACAGACAGACACACACACACACACACACACACATACACACACAGTGAAGACAACCAGTAGTGACCACTGCACATTCATACACCTAAACAGACATGAGGAACCCAGTGACATCTCACAAGGTTTCTGACACTGGACCAGTGGCCTTGTCAACCTCTCCTATGTGTCTTAAGAGAAAATGCTTTAACCAGACTCACCTCCAGATGCAATAGACTTTCTAGTTTGTGTTCTTTTGGGGTTGAATGTCAGACTTCTCTGAAGCATTAGGCAGCAATTGATCAAAGGGAGCCCTAGAGACCCGGAACTCAGGTTGCACACCCCCTAAGACAGTGGCTCTCAGTCTTCCTTATGTTGTGACCATTTAATACAGTTCCTCACATTGTGGTGACTCCTAACCATAAAATTATCTTTGTTACTCCTTTATGAGTGTAATTTTGCTACTATTAAAAGTTGTAATGTAAACATCTAATATGCAGGGTATCTGATGTATGATTTCTTTGAAAGGCCCTTCAACCCCCAAAGGGGTTGTGACCCACAGGTTGAGGACCACTGCCCTAGGAGATCCTTGACCACCACATTCTTCCCTGCTCCAACACACTCTGAGACCACCAGTGTCTTGAGGTCTTGCTTTGGGATCTCCATGGGACTTCCAGAAATGCTATAGAGTACTCATCAGAGAAGAAGGCTCAGACATGGCTTTAAGTCAATAGAAACTCTTTATTAAGTGGTCAGCAACTACAATGCGTGTTTGGGATTAAAGTGTAGCACCGAGACTTTGTCAGGTAGAACTTTTAATCAAAAAACCATATTGTGGGTGGACAAACTTTAGATAACAAGAACAGTTAGCCAGAAGTGAAAGTATAGAAGCCAAAAAGCAAGGTGAGTACATTCAGAGACTTTCCCTTAACTATGGACTTTGTTTTAGTTTTGGCAGGTAGTGCTGTCTATGTGCTGAGTTTTACAGCAGGAATGGTGCTCCCACGATGTAAACAGTTGTTGTAAGGTCTGGGGCCCTGTTACAGTTACCAATGACTTCTAGTAAACAACTAGCCCTCAGTTTCCATTTCCTGTGATTAGTTGTTACAGATTTTCTTTAGTGATACCTGAGATATTTGATTATTGCCAGTTACAGAAGCAAGAGTAAAAACTTCACACTCCCACTAAGGAGATCTGGTTATCCTGTTTCCTATGCTAGGGATGGGTAGATAACCATGTTCTTTTCCAGAACTATACTTCCAGTAGTTCCCTGAGGACAAATCCTACCAGGGAGCACCAAGGAAACAGTACAGGGTGATAAGGAAGGGTCCAAATGACTAGCACAGAGTGAAAGAGCATGAAATACTATGTCAGCAGCATCATGACTCCTCTGGTTGAGGCCGATGAAAGGGAGAGTGCAGCACCAGATAAACTCTCAGGACCTCTGGAGCATCAACAACCTACAACTAGGAAACACATCTATTGAAGGGTCTGAGGAAAGCCTGGGTTGTTTCTCCTGGGTGCCCTCTACCAATTTTCACCACCCCACAGCCACCCTCACTGAGGGTCATTCAGTTCCCTCCTCCCATCACTCTTGGGCTCTGCATCCCTGGAGCCTCTACTATCTTCCTCCCTTCTTTCCCATATCCCAGAATCAGCCCCAGGCCCTGCTACAGACCTGTAGTTTTTTTCTTTATTCTGGAAGTTCAGAATAAAGTGGTAATGACTAGCTCTGCTTCCTGACTCAGGGCCTGATGGGAGGGGCTAGAGAAGCATGGAGGATTCCCATCCAGAAAGGGCCCTGGGTCCTGGTTACCCAGGCCTTGAATGGGGTTCCAGACATGCTTTCCCTTTCATTCTGAAACTGTCAAAATTGGTGAGTGGCATCACAGCTGTGGGTGTGACTGTCCCCACCTTGTCCTTCTGGGCCACTCAGATGGGAGCAGTAGACTTCAGTAGCCTCCTAGTCCCACCTACCTCTAGTGGGAACACTGCTCCAGGGATGCTGTTGCTGCTGCTTGATTCATTTCTGTTTTATGTGTGTGAGGGTGAGCGTGCAAGTCCATAAGTGCACTGTGTGAATGCCTGAGGTCTGTGCAGAAGGAGCTGGATCCCCAGTGTCTGGAGCTGTATGGTTGTGAGCTGCCATGTAGGTGCTGAGAATGGAACCTGGGTCTGATGCACGAGCAGCAAGTGGCCTTGCCACTGGACCATCTCTTTATTTGGGATGGAATCCTCTTTGCTAACATATTAAGTGGAACTACTACATTCTTCTTTTGTGTTTCTGCTGTCTCCACATCTACATCATGGGATCCTCCTGATTAGGAACCTGCTGTGTTCCCTCCTCATTTCCCACTGGTCTGTGACATGATTCCTGTCCTGTCAAGTCTGAGCATGCACAAGCTATTGCTAGCAGGTGACATGAACTCCAGATCTCCTGCCTCCTTTCTCGATACAATGCTGCAGTTGAGGGGCAAGAATAGGACTCCAGTAATTCACTCTTGCTTCTTCACTTCTCTAACATCTGCTACTGACACCATTCCCAGTACTACCCTCAGCACCTGTCATTGCAAATATTGTAAGTGAACCAGGAGGGCAATGGTGAACAGCAAGACAAAGGCACTGGGATTCCTGGCCATGACCAAAGACTGGACCCCATCTGGTTCGGTGGTTGGTGACGATGAAGTGGAAATATAAGTTGATTCTTTGACCAGACCTGAAATCAGAGGAAATCTCACCTTAGTTTCCAGGTGCTCAGGCAATTCAGAAACACACAGAGTTCCACCCATGTCACTATGCAACAATTGTTTAGATTGGTCCTAAGTAGGAAGAGAGAAAGGGCATGTTCCCAGATCTCAAAGACTAGTGCAACCATGGTAGGAAAATCAGGGTAATGATGTGGCCTCATCTTTCCTGCTGGCAGGAGAGGAGGTGTGAGGATGACCTGTGAGGATGGTGGCAGGGAAGAAGAAAGATCAGGTGAGATGAAAAGCAGCAGTGATTCTAGAATGAGGAAAAGGCCAGGAAATAAAAGGATGCTCAGACTGTGAGAACCACAGTGAGAGAACAAAGTAAACACAATTAATGAGATAGGAGAGGGTGAGAAATGAAATG
>LZPO01066311.1:345850-358613 GCA_001675575.1 Neotoma lepida | reverse complement strand
GCATGCCTAGGGACATTCTTCCCATACCTAGTTTATTGACATATTTTATCAGAAGGTGTATTGAGTTTTGACACCTTTTCTGCATTTGTTGAGGGGATCATAAAACTTTTGCCTATCATTCACTTCATTTGGTGCACTGCATTTATTGACTTGAGTATCACTGAATAGTCCTTGCTCATCAATGCCTAAGTGAGGGCAGGGAGTTTCAGGGGTAAAGGAAGGAGTCTCTTCACTGAGTTGTTTTCTACGTCATTGATTTTCTTCTAGTGTATCTGTGCTTTCTATTTTTTCCCGATTCCTGTCTTATCTTTCTTATTTTCTGTCTTCTGCTTTCTAGAGGTGACTTTGTGCTGCGTTTATTTTTAGGGTGTAATTTAAGATTGTTGACTGGAAGCCTTACTTACTTTTCATGTAAGCATTTATGATTTTACATTTCCCATTTTCCATCTTTCACTTGAGTATTGCTGACTCTTTTTCAAAATGTTATTTTTAATGCCTGTTTCAATTAAATAATGTTTACTTGTGAAGAACATGTGTAAAAAGGCTCAGAAAAATATATGTGTCAAGGGGGATATGATATGAAATATGTCCACTCTGTTACATGGAGGACCCATGCAGGTCAGTCATGGAATGAATGCCCAGGGAGATGGGCATGGCCTCTTTAGAAGGCCAGTGATGAAAACTATACAAGACTAGGGCTGGGGATGGCAGATGGTGTTCCTGAAATGAGATGTCAGTAAACATGGGCAGAAAAATAGACCAAATGGTCAGGGGACAGCATCATGGAGGGACAATAGTTCAGATGATTCGTAAGGTGTGTGTAACCCAGGCTCTGACCTCACGGTGGAGTGTGTGCACCCAAAGTAACAGAACATCCAGATTCTTCAGGCAAATTGATAGTCAGCCAGTTACATGTTGCTGGATCTTGATGACTAGCCATAGCAATGCATGATCAGGAGGCAGAGATCTGCCACCTAGGACGAGGCTGGGCTCCTGGGTCCAGTGTCCACAATACAACCACTTCTCAGAGAGACCAGAGTCCATTTCTAGGAGGAGAGACAAGATTCAAATAAGGAGGACTCTTCACTACACAGCAGGTGCAGCTCTTCTCCTGGGTTCTCTGTTCCACCTAGACAGACATTTGGCCTCTAGATTCTGCTGTGAATGGCTAAAGGATCTGTAGGCAGACAGTCTCTCTTAAACTGCCTAGCTCTGCTCTTGTAAGTTAAAGCTCCCATGGATAATATACAAATGGTGAGTGTGGCCTGGTGTCCTCTATGTCATGACTAAGGACAATCTGTGACATTGAGGCATGTGTGCCAGGGACAGGTGCTATGTGGAGTTCTTGGTGGTAACTAATTGAAGAATCACAATAGAGACCCTAGAGTTTGAAAGCCAGCCTGTACAGTTACATCAGAGAAAGACCCACTATTTCAAAGTTGCTACAGGCATGGTGTTGGGCCCTGGGAGAGAGTGGCTCTCTGATACTGTGATACCAGTGACAATGCAGCCCCAGGGGACCATCATGAGCTGGGTCCCACCTCTACTATGACATGAGGTAGACATGTCCGAAAGTCAGAGAAGATACTGGAAGTAAATGGTAACAGTGACATAGTGAGTCACTTGTAGGATCATAGGTATCCTATACTAGAAAGATGTCTGTGTGTCATAGCTGTTCTCCTCCAGATTGTATACTTAAACTATACCTTATCATGAAGAATGGCTCAGATTAATCATCTCCTAAACTCTCACCTCTGCCTCAACTCACATGTCACTTGAATGAGGGAATGCATTGGACAGCAAGGGAGAGAGCAGTGGACCACAACCCCAGGACCTTCTCCTGTCATCTTAAGTTCCGAGAAGCCACAGGCAGCACAGGGCCTACTCTCAACTGTGAAATAGGCAGTTTTGGCCTCACTTGATGAAGGTGGGTCTGGGGAACGGACACTATACTCTGATCTTGGGTCAGAAGACTATGATAAAGATCACATCTTGTCCCCTGTCCACTTGTATGTTATCACACCCTGCCATCACACTCAAGGCAGAGTTGGGCTTTTGATATAGAGACAGATATGGTGTGACTTGTCAAGACACAAATATTTAGTACCTTTCCTTTACAGAAAACTTGACTCCTGCCCAAATGGACAGCACTACCTGATGGTGCTGCCACAGATGGTAGACCAGATGGACTTGGGGTGCAAGGGCAGGAGCTTCCCTGTGACCCACTGAGCACAACAACAACTGTCCTGTTGTGCAAACAAACCCCATTCTCCTTCTTTGGGGTCTGTAGATGAGAGGGCACATGCTTGGTGTGATATGGTCTCAGGCACCAGGAAGGGAGAATTTATGCCCTTTCCTGGGTAAAACGGTGTGGAAGTTCTTGATGGGTAGAGCCTGCAGGTGAGCTGGATGTTCCTTCAGGAAATCAAGTGGGAAATGGAGCTTGGCTTGGTGATAAGCCTGTAGTCCCAGCCCTCAGGAGCATGAAGAAGAAGACTGCTGCAAATTAAAGTCAGCCTGGGTTATAAAATGTGATTCTGCCACACAATAAAGTAAATCAATGAAATTTAAAAAATTAAAAAGGCAGTGTGTGTCCTAGACCCTGTGTATTCTACAGCATTAACTTTTTCTGTCACTTTTCCTCTCTGTGTCAGGGAGGGGAAAGGGTGAGGTGCTGAGTGGAAAGTACAGTTGTCCTGCAGCATGCTATAGAGAGCCAGCACTGGGGGACAGGGCACTACATAGAGACATTATGGCCAACTGAGGCTCAGGCTCCTCCATGTTGAGTCCTAGTATCCAGGCTCCCCCAGTCAGATCACCTGAACTCACCTGCCAGACCCCTCACAGGCTGACCAGTAGAATGACGGAGTGGATCCGCAGAGCCTGGGTACTGTGATTGAACTTGGTGACTCCAGCCCAGGCCATGGTTCCTTTCTTCAGACCTCACAGGAGCCAGCGGTGACTTGTGGTGCCTAAAGAACGCAAAGTCTAAGTAGTTCTTGCAGGGCTGTGATTGCACTGGTGCCATGCCGCAGGAATCTGGGCTGTGCATTCAGGCAGGCCTGACCCCTCTTTCCCCACACCTGACCCCCTGTCTCAACAGCCCCATTCTGAGTTCCCACTGGTTTTTCTAAATCTCTCCAAGATAACTCCAGTCTAGGTAGCTCTGATTTCCACTCAGGCAGATCCTGGTCCTCTTTCCTTCCCACACTGCCAGGATCCCTTCCCTGTACTCACTCTCTGANGCAGGACAGAAGTGTAAATATTGAAAGGCAAAGAATAAGAGAATGCCTGTGGCCATGCCAGGTTGCACCACAAAGGATAAGAGAATGCCTGTGGCCATGCCATGCTGCACCATAAAGGATAAGAGAATGCCTGCAGCCGTGCCATGCTGCACCATAAAGGAGAGATACTGCAGGTGTGTGGAGTCCTCCCACACCCCCTCCTGCTTGATGCTAAATATGATATGGAGTTTGCAGCAGTGACTTGACACACTGTTTGTGGCCTGAGTCACCTCTCCTCACACACTGGCTTGGAAACTTCCTGCGGAAACAATTTAAAGCTGTCTCCTCCCGTGTTTACAATTAAGTTATGTTTTGTGGTTTGAATGCCTCCCCTAACCCCCAGTGAAACACCAACTGAACACAGTCATCTCCAATGTCCTTTGAGATTCTGGCTAGAGTTGTCATAATTGTTTTCAAATAATTACTTATGTGTCATTTGGTCTTCAGGTCCAACTGTTAGCTGTGATTATGATTTGATATATTTGTCTTCTACTTTTGGATAAAAATTGTTGATATATATGTTTACACAATAAAGTCCCCCAAAGGGGGCTGATTTAAATTGACTATATGAAGACAAGACTATGTGAGTTTTGTTCTGCTTTCAATTCATAAGACATAACAAAACTAACAAATTTGTTATTATAAATTTCCCACCTCAAAGAACCAGATTTGAAGTGAATCTTATAACTTCAAAGGATCCATGTAATCAAAGAATCCATCACAGGTGTGCCCATTCATTTTTGGGTTTCAATTAATTCCAGATGTAGTCAAGTTGTCAGATGTTACATTGCATGCCTTACTGCCAGATCCCAACACTGGAAGTCATTTTATGGTGTCAGGACACAGGCCTTTGTGGTATGTCTCTGAGTCTCACAGAGGTTATAGAATTGGGTTCCTTCTGGGCAATTCCATGTTAGACAATGTGCTCAACAAGATGTCTGCATGAGGATTCTCCAGAAAGGCCAGGGTGAGCAATAATATTTATACAGATTTGGTGCATGCTTTTTATGTGTATGTGACCTGGGCCATCCAGCCATTTGAAGAGAAAGGTACCAAAATAATTGGCTTCATTATGACATTTTCATAGATGTATAAAATGTATTTCAGCCATATTAACCCTTGAATTAACCTCTTCTTTCCACTTCCACAAGACCCCCTTCTCTTAAGGTACTATTGTTTCTGCTTCACATTTGTGTGTGTGTGTGTGTGTGTGTGTGTGTGTGTGTGTGTATGTGTGTGTGTATGTGTGTGTGCCTGTATGTGTGCTTGCTTATGTGTGTCTTAATTACTTTAATTAGGATTGTACAAGTGTGGGTGAGGGGTTAAATTCAGGAACATGGGTATCTTAAGAGTGACTACACCATTGAAAAAAATATCTATCGCAACATGAATTGTAGATATATTCCCAGGGAGCTTTGATGCCTCATGAGCCCCTCTCTGTCCATGAAGGGAAGGTTGACAGACCTGCTCTTGTGCGGGGATCATGCAAGTACTCAGAGCTGCTGAGAGCTCAACAGTGCTACAGCTCCATCATAGCTGGAAAACAGCATTTCACATCATTCCACCCCTTCTTGTTCTTACATCCTTTCTTCTCCCTTCTGTGAGGTGGTTCTTGACTCTTGGATGGGGTGATAGACATGTTTGGTCTAGTAAATGATTTGCCCCATGTTTTGGGCTCATCCTCCTGGGACAATATTTTGGTAACTAACTCTGTGGGGGAACTCTCCTTGATTTCCTCTGTTGCTTGTGGTGGGTCAGGGAAAATCAGTATATAAGCTAAAGAGTGGCTCTCAGACTTCTCTCTAAGGGTTAAGTCCTAATTTCTCTTTAATACGTGCCATCTTATGGTGAAGAGAGAGTGACAACTCATTTAAGGATACCTGAACATACCGTGAGAATCTCTTCATCCTCCCTCTCATTTCCCTATTTACAGTTGTTGCTATTCTTCAGTGTGGGAGGGAGAGAATGCCTGGTTGACAGCATTTGTGTCTGCCATTTTCATTTCTGGACAGACATCCTGATGCACGTACTGTGGGTAATCAGGTTTTTGCTCTCTGCAGCCTGCTGAGCCCCCTTTCTCTCTAGTCAGGGTTATTATTGCTATGATGAAACTCCACGACAAAGAGCTGCTCTGCATGACCCCTTCGGCTGACAGTACAAGGCACAGCTTGGCCATGTCTAGAGCACAGCTTTGGTGTGCTAAGTCTCAGGAAACACTTCCTAGAAGACATTGCCTCAATGTTCTTCATTGCTTCTTATCATAGCTGATGCTTCATCCCCAGGTGACCAGCATCCCTTGTCCCAGCAAAGCAAAGTTTTCCTTTACTTGTTCTGGTCTCTTGTTAATCACAGCTGATGCTTCAGCCCCAGCTGACCAGACACCACCGATTCCTCACGCATGTGCCTTGGTAGAGTCTCTGCCTCCCTCTGAAACTTCACAAGCCATGTCTCCATTGTCTGTACCGCTCTCAACACTCCTCTCTTCCAAGCTATTACAGAACCGCTCACGCAGCTCTGAATCCTCAGTGACTTTTCTAGCTCAAAGCTTCAAAGTTTTTTCAGTCTTCCCCAAAACACATCATCAGGGCTGTGACAGCGATGTCCTACAATCCTGTACCAATTTCTGTCCTAGTTAGGGTTACTATTTCTATGACGAAACACCATGTCCAATAGCAAGTTGGAGATGAAAGGTTTACTTGGTTTACCCTTCCATATCTTAGTCTATCACTGAAGGAACTCAGGACAGGACCTCAAGAATTGAAAGAGAGGCCATGGAGGGGCAATGCTCACATGTTTGCTCCCTATGCATTGCTCGGTCTACGCTTACAGAACCCAGGACTACCATCCAAGTGGCGGCCCCCACCAACAAAGGACTGGGCCCCCCCACATCAATCATTAATTAAGTAAGTTCCCTACACACCTGCCTACAGCCCAATCTTATGCAGGCGTTATCACAACTGAGGCTCCCTTACTCTGATGACTCTATCTCATGTCAAGTTGACATATAACTAGCCATTGCACCCTCAGGACTAACTTGTAGTCAGTTTCAGGTTGCAAGTGTCCTAAGTATCTCTTTGTGTCATCTGCCAAACCATATGCACAGTTTAGCTCTGGAGGAAGCTGGGCTTCAGCACCATAGTCCAGGAGGGTTCCTCTTGTAGGATGCCCAGAAAGGAGGTGTGGCTTGTGAGTCAGAGTGGAGAGCCCAGGTCTGACACCTGAAGGGCACCTTCAGGCTTATTGTTGTATCTTCGGTAGGACCTGCTATGATTCTTGGCCATAGTGTCTTCTGACCCATCCCAGGATATATTCTCAAAACCTGGCCAGATTTGATGTTCAGACTATCCTAAAGGAAACCCATTTCTTTTCTAACACAAATTTTCTTTTATACCCATTCCCTAACTGCTCAAACTCTGGCTTCTTTGCCACCAACTTCCTTTTGCTTGATGCCTCTCAAGGTCTGAGCTCTGTGCTTGAGACATCCATGTCCATCATGTTCCTACTAAAGGTGCACTCTTATGAAAACTAATCATGCTATAGGTTCTTCTAGTATCCTATTACAGTGCCAAGAGTTGCAGGAAACACTCCCTCAAGGAGGTAAGAGATATTTTCTTCTCAAAGAAAATATGAAAGGCCATGACCAACCTACCAGAGTGACCTCAGAGTTAGGTTACTCATAATTTTATGTGGCAGCAGTTTTATGACCTTTTTATACTAAAGAAACAAAGAAAATCATAAATCAATAACCTTTCAAATACATTGGTGGAGACATCAGGCTCCTAGGTTATAGCAAGGGTGGGGAAATCTTCACTCTAGGCCTTAGATGCTATGTAATAAATTCTTAGCTTTTGTGTTGGGGTAATTTAGATGGTCTATTCATAAATTCTAAGGACTTATTTAATAGTCATAAGGATATTGGATTACATACAGAGATAGGCAATAAATGGTTCCTAATAGGGCTAAAAGTGGCCCAATACAATATATCTCTGGACCTGTGGCATTCCAGCTTCTCACATCACTGAAGATGACTCAGTCAATTAGCTTATATGGGTGAATGTCTTTCTGGGAACTTCTGTCCACACATGCAATGGTTTCTGTGTCATTTTGTCACCTGGCCCAGCTGTTAGCCTGTGTCTTCTATTTGATCAATCTGTTCTCCACCTTCAGGTAGATGCTATGTGGTATGTTTACATGAAAAATTTCCTTCCTCAAAGGATGTAACTTAAATTGACTGATAAGTAAGCAAGAGAACATGCAAGCTCAGTTCAAATTTCTTTTACTTCAGAAGATACAAACAAACACAACACATTGGATTATTTTGAATTTATAAAGAAAAAAGGAAATATCAGCATTATACAAACAATGTCACCAGATTATTGAAGCTATGTGTGAAAAAACACATTTGCCAATGACAATGTAAGACTTGAAAGCATTGCACACCTGAACCTATTTTGTAAGAGAGAAAACATGACAAAGTTTGCTGTGTTCAGGTTTTTACAGCTTCAAGGAAGAAAAGAAGCCTAAATTATGGCACAAATTTAACAAAGAACAGAAACAGCCAAGAAAGAGATGGCAATGGCTATATATAGGCTTAGAGATGCATTTCTGATGGAGAGCATATACTTATGGGTCAAAAGGATTCAGATGATAAATTAATTTCACCCTAAACAATTGTTAAAAGTTCATGAAAGAGCAGAAGTCTCCATATGTCATGAGGTTTGTGACAGTTAATTTAAAATGGTATAGGTTAATGAAAAGCTTGCTTAATTATATTCACATTTTTCAAGACAACTGCTTGTAATTTCTTCTGTGTTTGTCAGAACCTTAACTTCTCAACAATGGGATCTTACAGGGTAAAGGTTGATTTAATATCTGTCTTTGTCACAATTTGTTCATCAGAAGTATCTAATCTTTGATATTATGACACACAGTGATCTGCATAATTCATATTTGAGAATCTACACAGTTCACCATACAATCCAGTGACCTGAAAATGTTTGCAAAACTGTCTCATAATATTTTAAGGAAGTCCCTGAATTTGATTTGACCACATTCATGAGTATCCTGGACTGTGAGTTGGTCACCCCTGAAAGTTATTAAAACCACTATCTGTTCCTCAAGTCTGGTGTAACTGACTTTCTGGGTTTTCAGTAGCCAGGACTAGAAGCCCAAAGCTATGAGGACCAAGGATTAGGCTGACAGCCACTATGTTCATCTTCACCTCCAGGATGGCCATGTCCCAGGGAGCAGGACAATGGGACAGCTCTGAAAGGATCTCATAGCTTCAGAGATGCTATGGAGACCCCGGAGTTTGAGCTTTGGGTCATTTCACAGAAAAATATCCTTTGTCCAGGAGATGACAATGAGTGGAGACAGGTGGCTGTGAGGTGGTGATGACTGGTACAGGGCACCCACGGGAACTGACCCAGGCTTTCCCTAGATTCCTTAAAAGATGTGTTTCCTTGTTGTAGGTTGTAGATGCTCCAGAGAAGGTTGTAAGGATTCATCTGGTGCAGCCACTCTTCCTCTCATCAGCCTCAACCAGAGGAGTCATGATGCTGCTGACATAGATTTCATGATCTTTCACTCTGTGCTATTCACTTAGCTCTTTCTTATCACCTTCTACTGTTTCTCTTGGTGCTCCCTGGTGGGATTTGCCTTTAACATGGAACTACTTTAACTAGAGATCTGGAAAAGAACGTAGTTATCTGCCCATCCCTAGTATAGGAAACAGGATAATCAAATCTCCTTAGTGGGAATGTGAAGTGTTTACTCCTGTGTATATAACTTATCAGTACAGAGATCAGTGTGACACAGACTAGTAAGGCTCCACCCCCCTAAGGTATTCACTCCGAAGTTAAATTCTGTTAAGAATAATAATTTTGTAATAGATATTTATTATAACCACCCCTATACTAGGCAGCCTTCTCTAGAACAAAAGAATGTATTTATTATTTATTTGTGACTTTATATGATACAAAAAGACTATTTCATAACAGAAAAGGTGGTATTTTATAATATTGTTACTATTATAGGTTAATTTCTATGTCATGCACTAGATAGTCCAACAATGCCCACATGCACATTGGAGGCAGAGAACCCAGAAGCTGCTCAGTCCTACAGGCTGGCTGCCCCTGCAGTGACAATCTGGCAGTGAAAGCTGGAAGGTACTGGAAAGCTGGTGCCACTGAGTCCACATCCTCCTGATGTAGGCTCTGGGTCAGTGCTGCTCTCCACTGTGTGCAGAGAAGCTTCTTCTGCACATCCAGAACCTGTGATGGAAGGAGAATGAACTCACACAAGTTTCCTCTGACTCCACATGGGCATTTTTTACACAAGTGCACTAGCACTCACACACACATGACACATACACACAGTGACAACATAAAGTCCCTAAAGCATGGAGAGTTCACTGCTGAAAACAACTCTATTTTTGAGGCAGGGTCTAACTACGTAGCACAACTTGGAATGGAACTCACTATGGAGACCAGGCTGGCCTGAAACTCAGAGATCCACCTGCCTCTACCTCCCCACCATTAGGCCTAAAGGTGTGTGCCACCACGCCTAACTGATTCTTGGATTTTCATTTCTACTGGTGTGCTACTAAAGTATTACTAATGTAAAATTACTATTTCACCCAAATTAATTTGTAAACTATAGTGGCATTAAATAGACTGGCAAGATTCAAACATCCCAGGTATCACTAAAGAAAACCTGTAACATCTAATCATAGGAAACAGAAATTGAGGACTAGTTGTTTAGTAGAAGTCACTGGTAATGTCTGTCCTTCATTTTCCTTACTAGAAGCCATCTTACTGCTGACTTGGCATCTTTAAAATGCCATTTTTCTATTTGGATGTTTATAAACTTTCTTCTTGTGATTGCTTTATAGATATTCATGTTTCTACAAATGTATGCATGTCTATATTATATGATTTTTACATAAAATTTTAGCAAATTCTCCTGTAATTATTTTATTTCCAAAGTTTGTGGAAATAAACAATGACTATTTCCTTTGTTTTAAAATAGTTGTATTATTCTCTTTGTTCATTGTCAATCTATATAAAGACTTATCAAATTCAGAAAGTATACTTTCTTTGGTCTGGTGGGGAGTAGGGGTTGAGACATGGTTTCTTTGTGTAGTCCTGGCTGTCCGTTCATCTGAGGGGACTAACCTCTGACAAGAAGTGGAAATTTGACTTCACAGAGACAAACACTCCTCACACTGAGTCTTGTATCTGTTAGTGTGTGTTGACACCTTCTCAAAATGAATAGAAGCATTTGCTCCTCAGAGAGACACTGCTCTGACAGTGACCAAGACTCTTTTACATAAGAATTTTTTCTAGGTTTGGACTGCCCTTGTCAATCAGATCAGACAATGGACCTGCCTTCACTTTGTCCATAGCTTAACTGGTCAGTAAGGCTTTAAATGTAACCTGGCAATTGTGCGTATTGACCTCAGACCTCGAGACAGGGTCCAAGCCAGAACCGGTCAATTAAGTCGGCTTTCTCTAAACTTTTTTTGAAAACCAGTGAAAATTGGTCCAGCCTTTCCATGGCCCTTCTTAGGGTAAGATGTACCACTTACAAGGCAGCATTCACTCCCTATGAGATTGCATATGGGAGACCACCTGTGGGGGTCTCTGCAAACACCACAGCCAGCAGAGGGTTGGTCCACAAGAAGCAAGAAGGAAGCCCAGTTTAACTTGACTCAGTGGCCAGGGTGGGTCAAATTTTGAAAGTCTGACCCAAGGTAGTTTATTTTGGGCATATTTAATCACAGTACAATTGGGAAAAATGTTTCCTGGTAAATATTAACTCAGTCTCATATACACATCCAAGCTTAAGACATGACTACATTCAAACTCTTTTCAAGTACAAGGGACATCTTCCATAAAGACAAGTTCTACAGATGAACTGAGGACACAAGCTCAAGATAAGGGTCTAGGGGAGGATGGTGCTGTGGATTGACTGAGATAAACAGGTTCAGATAAGGCTCTGGGGTAGCTGCTGTGGCCTGGCCATGCAGATAGCACAGAGGTCACCAGGCTATTAACCACATCTGATCCCAGCCTTCTGGGCAGAAAACAGGTTATACATCTCTCTCTTTGAAGAGACAACCCTGTGCAGTTAATATTCCTGATTTCCATGGTGCTTATCTGTGAACACAGGATCTACATGACTCCTGCATCCCTCTCCCCCATCTCCCCCAAATAGGGATTCTCTGTGAAGCCCTGGCTGTCCTGGAACTGGATCTGTAGACCAGGATGGCCTCAAACTCAAAGAGATCTGCCTGCTTCTGCCTCTTGAGTGCTGGGATTAAAAGCGTGTGCTACCACCGCTGGGCCCCTTTTCTGTTTTTATTTTTATTTTGTTTATTTATCTATTCTGATTTTTCGAGAAAGGGTTTCTTTGTGTTGCCTTGGCTGTCCCAGAACTAGCTCTGCAGAGTAGGCTGGCCTCAAACTCACAGAGAGTCTGATCATTATGTCAGACCAAGAGTAAGCGCAAAACAAAAAAACAAACAATACCTATGTAACTAGGTTTTCAGTTTTAAGCTGGGGGATCATGGCCAATTTGTTGTGAAGTAATAATATATTCTAAGTTATTGTAGGGTGGTTGTTTTCCTATTTTATCTGAGCTATGTTTAAATTTGCTCTTTAAAGTTCATTTACCATGTAAGTTAAGCACTCACTTAAGTACTGATTTATGAGCAGGAGAGAAGAAGGTCTTCCACATAACAAATGGCCAATACCTGGGGAAATTTAATCAGCATAGGCTTAAGTGCTTATATAATAATATTGACATATAGTGAGGTTATTTTTCATCCCCTATGGTAGAATTTTCCATAGTTATCAGGTTATTGTTTGTAGATTGTTTAAAGTAGGAACAAAGAATGCAGAAAAAAAAGTTCCTTATGGATGTAAAGGGAGAGAGAGAAAGCAGTCTTTTGAGTCAAGTATGTAATTTTCTTGAGGAATCCTAGTAGGAGCAGGGAGCCCTGGCTGGAGAGACCCCACTGTTTTCAGAGTTATCTTTATGCCCCTAAAGTCATGTAACAGTTTAAATTTATTCTTTGTCTTTTATGAATTGTAAAAATTTGGGAGTTCAAGCTGGCCAGTGGTGGTGCACGCCTTTAATCCCAGCACTCCGAAGGCAGAGACAGGCAATCTCTGAGTTCTAGGACAGCAAGGTTACACAGAGAAACCCTGGCTTGGGGCACAAAATGATGGAGTTCAAAGGTCTATCGGAAAGTTCTTTTTCCCCTAGTTACAATTTTTTTGTTCTAGAAGTTGGGCCCGTTTTAATTTTTCCCCAAGACAAGGTTAGTGACCAGAGGGAGGGGGCTGGGGACAAAAACTAAGTGCCAGGGTAGGCAGTCCTAGGGCCCAGGCAATGAGGGAGCCAGTCTCCCCTTCTCCTTAGAACTCATGAACTGAGTCAGTTGTGACAAATAGAGCAAGTAGTCCTCTAGTAGG